>JAPEVW010000829.1:0-44539 GCA_027921565.1 Artemia sinica | reverse complement strand
AAGTTTTCTTTTTTTTTTGGGCAGCCCTAGTCCATTTGAGGTGCAATATTTATTTAACATAATTTTACACTAAACCGGTAGCCGCTTACGTCCTTTCCGTTTTGAAGTGACAAGATTTATTGGTTTTTGATTCCCTTGGAATACGAACGGATATCCAGAAAAAATCAATTCAAAAAAATCCTAAATTAATTGTTTTTCAAATTTTTTTCAGAATTCTTTTGTAAGCAGCTTCTCCCTTATGTAAAGACACCCAATTATGTTTTAAAACTGGCAAATTTTCTCTTAATATGCAAACTTTTGAGGGTTTAATTTCAACCCTAAAAACAGAACTGGGGGACAATTCAATCCGTCCAACTTCAAACACCACCTCATTCAAGCACTCCACCCCTGAATTGCTTCGGAATATGAGTTGTAGCTGTTTTTCCTTCGTTTGATTGCTTTTTAATTTTTCAATATATCTGAATTTTATGACCTGAAGACAATTGATAATTTAAAACGGGCTTCATCAGCAGGATTTCCAGAACCAGCATTCCATACTATGTTTGACGTCTTGGATACATCGGGCATCTGTAATAAAACACCTATAATCCGACATCCAAATAATCCCAAAAAAGATTTTGAACTTATAGGTTTCCGGAATTTGCAGGCATACGACGAAAACGAAAGAAAAAAGGAAAAGAGAAAAAAACAAGACAAAGAAAAAAAGATTGTGTAAGTCCGATTGATTATCCGCCTATATAAAAACCGGTGTTGTGTGCCCGAGCGGCGGTAGCCGCACGCGCAAAAAACTTTTTGGCATTAGTAACCAGCTGTGAATTAGTAAATTTTTTCCTCCTCAGAGTTAGTAAATTCTTCCAGGTCAGCGGCAACCCTGCTTGAATATTGAATCTACGGCTTTATTGGAAGAAATCCGAAGAAATACCCATAAATTTTGCCACAGAAACGTTCTCAGACGTGAACGAAGAAGACAAGAAGAAAAACACGAATCTTGTTGCTTTGGAAAAAAGGTAATTTAGACGGCAGAGTTTCAAAGGCTAATCAGTGCAGAAGAGGGTGATCGTCGGAATTGATGATATTCATGGTAGAGCTAAGCCTATGCATTTAGTATTTTATTCTTGTTGTGTGCATCAAACTATTCCAAATATCTAATATAAGAGTAGTAATATGGTTTTCTGTAAATTTTTTCGCAAATCATATAGGTGACTACAAATAGTGATTGAGAATTCAAATTAAGCCCTTTTTGAGCTCTTGACAAAATGAACAAAAATATAAAAATTATAGGGTGTAAAATGGGCTTAAACAGCTGTTCATTAAACTTACTGTTTCATAATAAATCCTTTTTTTAATCCACAAGCACTGACTTTCCACATTAAGTTGATGGCTAAATGAAATTGTAGCAATAATATTTCAGGTACTCCTTCATTTTACCCATTCCTTGTAAATATTCCAATTTTTGTAATCGCATAAAAAAAGGCATCGAATGGGGTATTCACTTTAGTCCTAGACTCAATAATATGATTTGGATATATGACCCTCCTAACCTACCCCCTCCCACCCCCATATGTGCAAATATATATACTGAATTGAAATATATAGGTGGAGGGGCTAAAATTCTTTCTGATAGAAAGGGTTGTTATATTTGTAATCACATAAAAAAAAGTCATCAAATGTTATATTCACTTATGTAAACTACAATAATATGATTTGGTAAATTTACCCCGCTTTTATATATCTCAACTGAAGATAAGAAAAACCCATTTTGACAGGATGATACAAGACACCACTGTAAGAATACATTATAAGTGTTGTTTTAATTGTGTATAGATATGTTAAAGTGTTGTTTTTTTTTTGGGGGGGGGGGGGAAGGTACCTAGGTTAGGTTTAGTTTTTTATCTTTTTTTTTTTCATTTAAGAGCTTCAAAGGGCTTAAATTTGAATTTCTGATTGAAGTGATTTTTATATTTGTAAAGAGCATACAAAAAGGCATAAGAGTGGTATTTCACTTTATTTGTAATCAATAATATGAATTTTGCCAAAAAATTACCTGTTCGTAGTATGGACTGTCAAATTATGTATTTTAGACCGTTTTCTTTAATGCTCCTTTCGTCCAGGCTAGATGTCCAGGTAAATGTTTACATTTCCACATGATCATAGCTAGGTTGCAGTGAATCATTACTTGATGTCTTTTTTTAATTTACAAACTTTCAAGAAACATTTTTCTAAGAACATATTAGGCTCTAAGAGCGCCATTAAACAAAGAATTAGGTACAATAATTTCAAATAATTTTCCAAGCATGAACTACCACAATCACCATCCTTATTTAATGAAAGGTAAAATTCTACTTTAGCTACTTTTGCTATCTTGGAAAGGGGTTTAGTTAGGAAAATGAAACTTCAGGGTAGGTCTACGAGGCTAAAGTATTTCTGGGGAAGGTATACATGAAGTATACCCACTCCTTCTCCCTCTAGAGGTTCCTGACATTTGCCTAAATGACAGTCTTGAAATTTTGAACCCATTGAAATTTGCCAAAACACATTACCTTATTTTCAGTTATCAGTTTCTTTTTCTGTAGCTTTAGCTCTGAAATGCAATTTCATTTATTTGAGCAGATTTTTTAGCCATATCAAATGTTTTATTTCCAAATTTTGGAAATGTATTTGCATATCTTTTAAACCTTATAAATAGGATTGAGCAAAGTTGTGAAACTGAAGATAATTTTGTTGGCCTGAAATTTGCCTTATGGACAGGTCTTTGAAATTTTGAGACCCATTGAAATTTTGACAAAAAAACATTTACCTTAATTTTCAGTTATCAGTTTCTTTTTCTCTGGCTTTAGCTCTGAAATGCATTTCAGTTATTTGAGCAGAATTTTAAGCCTTTCATATCAATGTTTTATTTCCACTATTTAGGAAATGTATTTGCATATCTTTAAAACCTATGAAATTAGGATTAGCAAAGTTGTAAGCTGAAAAATTTTGTTGTACTTCATTAAGTAGAAGATCTATTTGCAAGGTTTCACTTCTATAACTCTATATTTTTAAAGGTCCGGACCCGCTAGCAGGGAGAAGAGTGAGGTAGGTACGATCAAAATACCTTCCCAGGACTACTTTAGCCTGTAACAAGACCCATCCCTGAAGTTTCTTTTCTAACCTACACACCCCGTTCTAAGATAGTCAAAAGTAGCTAACGCTAGAATTTACCATGCTGAATCCATGCCTTTCTGAAGACGCAGAACAGCATAATTTTGCTACTTACTGAACAATACATTTAAATGTTTTCAATTTATACTTTAATACAATAAAAAAATTGTTGAAACGTTAAGAATAATATCAGTAGGCTTGTTGTATATTAAACTGGCAATCTACAGTCATTTGTGTATTTTCAGTAAAATGCAATTAGGTTCTGTCTGAGAAGACATCCAAATATCTTCTGAAGCATGGGCTCTCCGAAAAACAGACAAGATTTGCTTGATTTTTTCCAGAGGAAATTGGGGTTCTGTGGATTGTTTTGATATCTGGCTGACAGACAGTATTTCCATAAGTAGGCTGTACAAAACTTTGTTCATGCCTGCTTTCTAGTCTATAATCAGCTATAGTTGATATGTGAGGACGTATTCTGCAGATGAAGGATGACAGATTCTGAAGATAGACTTTTTTGCCAACTGCTGGACTACAAGACAACAAGGTTCTTCAGTTTTGTGGGAGGATGTTTAAAGAAAGATTAAGGAATTGGAACTTTCCTGGAGATGTCAAGGTGGAGTTATGAGTATATTGGATGGAGGAGGAGCAGCATCGCTCTGTTTAGCTCAGAGCTTTGATGTTGTGGTGAGTTTCAAAAAACAAAAGTCTGGGGTAAAGCTTTGAATTCTTTAGATTGGCCTCTAAACAGCCCCATATACCAAAGTTTTAAAATTTAAATTCTAAAAGGCTGGTTTGACTGAGAAAAAATTGCCATTTTAGCTGGATTCAGATGGTATTTTATTTTCACTATCTTGAATATAAATTTAATCTTGAAAGCAAGCTTACAGAAATTTTTGAAAAGAGCCTAGGAAACATTTTGAAATGACATTAATTTTTTGCTGTGCATTATTTTTGAGGAGTTTTTATGCTCTTTAAAAAATTCCTGCAAGTTTTGTTTTAAAAGCCATTTAGTATTAAGACTAATGTAAATAATAATTACTGTTCTCTCAACCAGCTGAAAAGACATTTTTTTTTTATCACCAGACAGTTATGTTTGAAAAATATGCTTAAATATTTTGTTTACTACTGGCTGTTTTGAGCCTTTAGCGCTTTAAAAAAAGGGCCAAATATGATTTCTTCAGAGACAATAATTTGGGAGAGCATAAAAAAGGCATCAAGAGATTATTCAGTTTCTGCTAGTTAAACTATATGAAATTTACTGTAAATATTTTGCCTATTCTAGTTCGTGCTTTTGTTATCTTTAAAAGTATTGAGTTAGGTGAATGCAACTCCAGGGATACATCCGGGCCTAATAATTCCTGGGGATATATTTTGAAGCACCTACCTCCACTCTTTCACTCCATATGGCAAATCATCTTTAACAATCATTGTGTTATAAAAGTAAATATTTAAAATTAGATCGTCTGATCAAATAAGGCTCAGAAAAGTATTTTGGATCTCCTATCTTTCCTTGATCCAATTTATAAGTTTCTAACGATCTGCAATTCTGTCCTTTTTTTTACATTCAGGAATAAACCCTTGACTTTTGACTTTACTTGACTTAATCTCCTGGTTACTTGGTGCTAGTATGGAGAGAGTAATGCATCTGTCTCTGTCTGGTAATTCCTGTCTTGACCTCTAGGGTACAATTGCTTCAGTACGGACCTTCAGGTCTTATTCCTGTCTTGCTGAGGAATTTATGTAACTTATGACCATTCTAATTCCTAGCCCAACTACATGGTTGTTTCCACCTGGCAGCCATGGGTTTTAAATTGTAGGTGATGCACAGAGGGTTTTCTTCTGCATTTGAAGAGATTGCTGTACCTCCCGTCTGTGTTGTATACTTGTAGGGAGAATAAATCTGCATTGCACAGGCAAGTGGTTGGCATTGCTGATAAATTGTACCAGTGAGTCCCTCTATCTTTTAGAGTCTTTGATTGGGGTTGTATCAGCCAACCTAAAGTCGTTGTGGCTTTTGGGCCAGTTTCTGTGCATATTGTATGACTGGTCTAGAGATCTCTAAATATTCTCCATCTTTGTATATTGCTGACAACAGGTTTTTTCAAATTTGTTGAGTCTCCTCTAGATATAAGCTGCCTTAAGGATTTGTGTATTTACTTTGCTATTGACTTATCCATCACTTGACAGAATGGAGTCAAATATGTTAGTCCTAACAGGATTTTGTTTGCTCCAGCTGAGGTTGAGCCCAACTTTGCTAGCTTCTCTGTTATACTGTCAGCAGTGCACAAGTTCCATGTTAGTGCCAAGTTTTCACATTGCTCAAAAGTGTGTTCACTTTCAGGTGAACTTTGGTTTGGTACTTGTCCTCACATCATAGGGTCATTGATCAGCTAAATAGTTTGGGGACTGTGGCACATCCCTGCAAATTCCTGTACACATGCGAATGCTGGCTACACTTCTGTTTGATGATATACAGCTTGACATTTGTTCATACAGTCTCTCAAAGAGAGATCATACTTCTGGGGCGCTCAAGGGCTCAGCAGAAAATTTTCCATGGGGGGGGGAAGGGCCAAATGCCAAAATAAGCAGTGTTTTGTTTGGGTGCAAGGAATATATTTTGGGAATTTTTAATGTTAGAATAACAGGTTTTTCTAATCATATTAGAAACAGTCTCAAATAGAAAGAGCAATTAATTTGCATGGTAAATTAACAAATACAGTACCTTTTAACTGGCAAGTATTCCTGGCAAGATCAATTTGATTAATCCATAATATAAGTTAATTATTATACTTTTATCTTAAAGAGAACATCAACTCAACTAAAAATTGCAGAAGATTGCTTCCATAGATTACAACAGATGTAGACTTGGCTTTATGCAATTCCTACCCCTTTAGAATGTTTACAGAGGGATAGAGATCACCCCCAAAATCATCATGCCTTGCACAGATACTGTATTTTTTATTTTTACAGTCATGTAAAAATGGACCTGGTTCACAACAGGACAATTCTCCCCCTCAAACTAAATCCGCTTATATCTTCAGACATTAAAAAAGACAATATAGCAAAAGAACAACAAATATTTCATATTTAATATAATCTCTGGTTGGATTTTGAAGGGCAATCAAAATCCTTTTTGCTTTTTGAGCCCAACAGTTTTTGTGGTAATGATCTAGGCTATAAGTATGGAGCAACCTGTCTCAGTAGTACCCAAACTCTAAAACCAGAATTTTGATACCAATTGATCTACAAAAAGATTGCTTCTTAAGGCTAAATTTTTCCAAATATACAGTTTTAATTTAAGTTTAGTTTTTACCCATCAAAAGCTACAACCTGAGAACAATTTGACTGATTTTCTAAAAAAAGGGGAGGACTCCCTTAAAGTCATAGAATATTTTAATGAAAACACACCATCAAATTCAGCCTATAAGAACCCTACTGGGGGAGAGATCACCATAAGAACCTTGATTCTTTCATCACTGTTATCAATAGATAGGCTCTTACACTTTCATTATAGGGTTTTAAATCTATGTGCGGCAGTCAAAAATGATCACCCATCAATTCACCAATCAAAGACCCCACTGAGGAGGTTTCAAGCTCTATCTGACCAAAAATGATGTGAAATTTGTAATTTTAGTGCCAGAAGAAAGTTCACAGATGCAATGTGTATTTGTGTCTTAGTTTTGTTTTTTCCCTTAGGGGTGATGTATTGACCCATAGGGCCTAGACTGTTGAGAGAACAGGGTCATTCTAATGTAATGAAAGGTTCTAGTGCCTTTTTAGTGACCCAAAATAATTGGAAAGTACTAGGCCCCCTCCTACCACCTTTTTCCAAAAATTATCCAATCAAATTTTGGAGATACCTTTTTTCTTTCAGCATACTTTAAATGCCCATAACTATGTTCTTTGGAGATAAAATGGACCCCCTTACAGCCCTTGGGGACAGGTTTTTAAGTTATAATTTAACATACTGTTTATTTGTTATTGGGAAATAGGCATACATTATTTTGGGTGGAGGAGGCAGAAGAATTTTTCTGCTGTAGGATTTTACACTGGAAATTTTACAGAGTAGGGAAGTTTCTTCCAGGGGTGAACTTTTCAGGGGAAATTATACTTGGTGAATTTGCCAGAATTCCTATAACAAAGTTCTTTATGTCTTGGTTTTCTTTACCAATTCAATTTTATTTGTGGAATGTGTAAGGGTTTATCCTGGTTAATTTTTGCCAGGATTGAATTATCCCCAGATATTTCTATGGAGGGGGATTTTTCCTGGAGGTGGAGCAGGTATCCTGGTCTTATTAGAAAAATATTCAGGTATTAAATAAAAAAAAAGTTTTTTTCAACTGAAAGTAGGAGCAACATAAAACCTTAAAACGAACCAGAAAAAAATTTATTACGGATATGAGGGGGGTTGCCTCCTCCTCAACACCTACTCCTTACGCTAAAAGTTCAAAAATTTTTCACAATTTTGTCCCATTCTTTAAAACCACCTATGAACACAAGGGTTTGTATATAGAACAATAAGTAAACTTTTTTGACGTGCTGAAAAACTGTAGTGTGAGAGCGAAGATACTGAGGGGGGGCAACCCCCCTCATATACGTAATAATTCTGTCATTTTAGTTAATTTTGCTCCTTGCTTTTTCAGTTGAAAAAAAAATACTATTTAATAAGCTTAGAGATAAAAAATTTTTTAAAGCATGAAAAAGTCTGTCAATTAAAGTACAAGTATATAAAAATGAAAGTAATAATTTATACGAATTACACAAACAATAGCCTACTTACAAAAATTGATATAGTAACTCCCAGTTTTTCCAGTTCTGTTTTGAGCATGCCGGAAGCATTGGGATGAATATTTGTTAACAATATTGACAAGTTTTGAGACTTTTGAACTTGTTATCAAACCCCAAAATATTTCATGCCTTTCAAGATCTCAATTGTTTCATAAACATTATTGATTATCAAAGTATTTTGTTCAAAGTACATTAAAACTACGATTAAAAATCAAATAACAATTTTTAATTCATATTTCTGATTTAATTTGACCCAAAAGCCCATATATTTGACAACTTTATACTTCATCATTGTAAGAAATTAAATCTTTTTTCAAAGCGGACAGCTCTAATAAATCACGACTCCTTGAAAATAAAGAATGAAAATAAACACAAAAAACGGATCTGTTTCAGTGGAAAATACAAAAATTCCCACATTTCTTTTCAGGAGAAAACATGTTCTGATTATCGTGGCTTCATATATGCAGCTCATGAATACTCTGGCAATGCAAGCAAAAGTTGAATGGCATATTTTTTTAACCTGAAATTGTCCCTTATTAAGTTTGTTTTCCTTGTGTTTTTCTTTATTACCAACTTTCTTCTGGGTATTATACAGCACTAATTACTAATAACAATACATATTTAGGATCGCCATAAAGACTGATTCTTTCAAATCACAAACGTTATCAATAATTAGGCTCTTACCTTTCAGTATAGGTCAAACTCCTCTTGCAGGCAGTCAACAATGGGCAACACACATTTTTCTTGGTTTTTGCTTATAATTATTTTTCCTTATAAGTACTTTATAGTCCCAATTTCAGGGGCATGGCCCCTGCCCCCCCCCCCCCCCTGTCAGCGCCATGGTAGACACTGATTATTCTGAGTATAAGCCCAACAACTTCTGTCTACGTTCAAAAGCAGCATTTGAAGTCAGAAAGGCAAAGTATGCCTTCTATCAAAACTCTTAGATCTTTTCTATTAACCTGCTGCAGAGGGAATATCTATTTTGCTTGTGGAACAGTTTAGGCATTATCCTGTTTTCTCCGATTCTTTGATTGGCTGTTGAAGTATTCTGGAGCACCTGTCAAGGAGGGCCATTTGCAGCAGTTTTTAGCAGGCACAGAGATCAGTTATGGCCTATTGGGTCATGATCTGAGCAAACTCTTTCCATAAAGATCATATATTCAAAAACAGCTTTCATAGTATTCGCAAGCACCTCAACTAAAATGAGCTATCTCTTTACAACAAAAAAAGAAAAAAAAAACTAAGCAGATTAATGACACTTGTGTAAAATGAACAAAAGAATTGCTGATTGGAATTGTTCTGCGTCTTACTGGCTTGAACTTGTTTTGTGTTTAGTATTGGCTATATAGTCAATAGAGTAGTCAACAATGTACTTGTTTTTCACTAGTGAGAGTGCCTGTCCAAATTATAACATGAGATGGAATCTCCATTCTCTCCGCGTTGGTATGTCAGCATTGCAGTTAGCTAGTTATCATCATGTCATGTTATGGGGCCCAGTATGATTTTTGGGTTGTTCATATCTAAACAATGTTTTTTTGAACACACCTCGATATCGTCACTTGAGTAGTCAATGCTGTATACCTGTGTTCCCCAAACAGTGGCACGTGCATTCTAGCAAGGGACATACATAGTATATATATGCTAGTCATAACTGATTCACTGGGATACCTAGGCGTTTAGATGCTGTCAGAGATCGCAAAGCATAGTTGCCTTTTTGATAAGGTTAGAAATATGGATCTGAAAGAACAGTTAGTACTGAAAGTCACACCAAGAATAATTGCAGTTGAAGTGGTTGGGAACCGTTCGGGCAAGCTACATCCCTGTTTAAGCAGATAAAACGCACAACTTTTGTTTTATTGACATTAATTTGAAGTCCATTATTCCTGCCACTGATCATTTAAACTGTCTTTCAATTCACCGTGGAACTGGGGTATTGCTTGGATTTATCCTGAGAAATTTGAGCAATGAGAACAAATCATCACATCTTTAAAGCATTCATCAATACAACAGAACGTGGTTGATTCATTATGCATACTTTATTTTGTGAAAAAATGATAATATTATGATACTAGAAACCATCCGACTTTGGAAACCATTTAGTCTGATGTCCTGGGCCACAGGAAGATAAGTGTATTTTATCCTTTTTATAATAAAAGAAAAAAAAATAATAAAACAGTTAATTGTATGAAAGCTAGGGAATCATGGGAAAATTAAAGTAATCTTGATATTTAGGGGAGGGGTTTATGGAAGGCCTTGCTAAGTTTTCAGCTTATGTGTATAACATGTTTTTTTTTTCTTTCTTTTTTACATCATGCAAGGTCAATAAATATTTTCATCTTTAGGATAGGTCTGATGCCTGCCACCAAAAGGTATTCACCAAATAATGTGTCTCTCTTTTCCCACTTGAAAAAAGAAAGTATTCAAGTGATAAAGATTTTGCTGGTCTGCTTCTAGTTATAATGTAGGAGTTTTATTCATGCCCCAAACTGAGAGATATGACCCGGTCATTGATTTTTCTCTCGTCATACAAACCATACTAATAATAGATAATATTTTGACTTGGTCATGGCTTCTTGCCCTGTCCCCACTCAATGCAAAAAAAAGAAAAATCCCAACCAGTTCTTCTCTATTATTGGTATAATTTAACGAAACTCAGCAGTTTTAATCCTCATTCTCTCTTTTTTTTTTATTGCTTTTATAACAGGCTTTGCAATGCGGGCTAAGTAAGTACCCCTGGTCCTTCTTATTGGATCACTATGTCTCCAGATATCTGTGAGCCTTTGCTTTGAAGGAATCTGCCAAATGACATAAGTGATGAAACAATACCTCAGGAGAGTCAGTTTTTTCAATTGATAAATGACGCCAGAACAACACTGTTTTTTTAGTTTTACTCTGGCATAGCCGTTTTCTCCTGAAGCTTGTCAGATGAGCATTGGAGCCAACGTGTTTGTTTTGTCAATGGTACACAAGGAGAGAAGGTTCTTGAAGGATGCAGTATTTAACATTTAGAAAAGACAGACGTGGCCAAATGAGCTTTGTCTTAAAGTTAGCAATTACATCTTTATTAATGCCCCAAGCTGCCTACTAGCTAAATTTTGGACCTCTCTGCAAGGGGGGGGATACCGAAGAGTTTTGGAAGCCCCAGCATAACGTTGGCAGCCATATCTTTCTTGGGTGCAATGTTTTATGAGACTTAATTGATTTTAGCTAGTAAGACACAATCCTGCAAGAGTTATGTCATATATTTGTCTTTAATTATTTATAGCCAAATGCTAAGTTCTAATTACTGTATCTCTTTTTTAATGTGTTTGTTTTTAGGAAGACAGATTCTCCAACCCTTGAACTATTGTATGAAGCTTATGTTTCAGGGGTCCTGAAGCACTTTAGCAGCTTCCATTGATACACTAATTGAAACAGGGACAACAATGACCATTGTCCGTTTTGCTGGCACCTAACATGGATGTTACGGAGTTTCAGTGGAGCTAATTCATTGGGGTATCATCCTTTAATTTCTTTTTTGAGATAATCAATTCAGTATACCAAGACGAATAACTTAATGCTCCCTCTTATCCAAAGAGAAACTAGATTTTCCAAAATAGAAAATTTTAGGGAATAGCATCTTCTGTATAACAAACTTTTACTATGACTAATCATGTCTATCCATTTACTATTAATGTGTATATTTTTTTAATCTTTTTGAAATAATTGTAATTGATGTCATAGTATCAAGAAGAACAATGACTATCATGTCTAGCATTTACTGTTTAATTGTGTAATATTTTTTATCTTTTTGAAATAATGTGTAAGTGAAGTCATATAATCAAGAATAACAGATGTGCTTTGAAAAATAATTGGGAAAATTACCTTAAAGTAAGAAAGCTGGAAACTAATCAAAATCTTAAAGAATTGTCCTCAAAAGTTTTAAAACCCATTGGTAGTGAATGCTAATCACATACGCCACGAAGTCTAAGTAAAAAATAAGGTTTAATTTTGTCAAAAAAAAAAAAAAAAATCACTGAAAACCTGCTGCTCTGTAATGAATAGTATTTCATTCAAAAATCGTATCTCTCTGTTCCGTTGAAATACTTTTCTTTTTTTTAAGCATCAGTGAGGCCTCAGAGATGTAGCGTTTTATGTACCCACATTGAGCCTTTTAAGATGGTCTTTAATCTCTTTGTTAATGGACTTACTGTCTATCTAATGTTGATTGGTTTAGCTTAAATATTAGTTATAGACCACCCAAGACGGCTGGGACTTAAATGAAACAGTCCTTCTCTCTACATTTACAATAAATACCTGATTCATCATTTTGTCTTTATGTATCTCTTATGAGTTTGTTTTGGAGTCAAACTTTATAAAAACGTTGTGTATAGTTTTAATTTTTGAGCTTGGATTTTGTGATTGGTTTTGTTCTTCGTTGTTCAAAAGAAGGCCTGTTGTTACTACCAGCCCATTTTAGTGCCTTTTCTGTCTCACAGAAGAGTAGGCATACAGATTGCTACATTACTGTCCTAACTTTCGGCAGTGGGGTTTATGTTTAAAAATTCGTGTCTGTATATGATGTTTATCTTCAGTCTGCATCAGAAAATTGGAATCACACACTATTTTGTATTTATTTTTTTTTTTTCTTTTTTGTTTTTTTTTCTTTTTTGTTTTTTTTTTTTTTTTTTTCCGGTGGTCCGTTCATTATTTATCATATTCGCTTACACACACGATGTAATCTTACAAGGTATTGCCAAATGATGGTGCCAAAAGGTTTTAGAAACCAAGAGAATTTCGAAATCAGAAGGAGTCTTTTATACTGGTCTTTGTAGACAGCAAGAACATCAGTTGAAACCCTTTTAGTAATTTCCTTTTAAACACATTGTTTTAGTTCTGGAGTGCAATGAACTTAGGGGCTGTTACTACCTAGGGTTGTGGCGCCTAAGGGAGAAAGTAATAATGGTGCACATCATCCAACACTAAACATATATGTAAAAAAAAAACCGAGCTGTGCCCCTTTTCCCAGCCATGGTGTCTCAGTGCAAGCTTGCCCTGTGTGCAACTCCCCCACCTCCCCCCTGAACGGTCCATGCATGAACTTTCAATTGCTATGAGAGATTCACATTTTAACTGTAGTATAATGTGTTACAAAAGGCTGTTTGGTTGTTGCTCTGACACACTATTTGTGTCAAAATATGCCAACAGTCTCCCTTCATTTCGGAAAATCTGTTGAGAGGAATTGGGGGATTTCCAGATTTGTGGATATATTTCAGGTGAATGGTATGAAGGTTATGCCAACGTCCTGCACCTCTTATCCAGCAGCGCACTAGCGTTTGTCTAAGTAAAGAACAAAGTTCGGGCACAAATTGTATTTTTTTTTTTTTTTTTGGTTTTAGACCAGGGCACTTTGCATCGAGGGAGTTGTTTGTAGAAACTTCGCAAGGGCTAATTCGATTTGCAAATTGGAAGTGCTTGTCCCTTTTTAATAAGACGAAAGAGCGTAGGGCCACTAACACCCCTTCCACTCCCTCCTTTCCCCAAAACACATCTAATCAAAATTTTGAGATAGCCTTTTGGTTCAACGTAGTTTAAAGATCTGGAATTATGTCTTTTGAGGAGGATATTCTCAAACAGCCCTCGGGCAGGTTGTAAGGTTATGCCTGGAGGCATATAAGTTTTTTTTTATAGAAGCGCTGTCATAGAGACTTCAGAAGGCTCATTCGATTGGAAATTTCAAAGGGCTAGTACCCTTTTTAATAGTCGAAGTGAATTGAAGGTCAACTAACGCCTTACCCCAACCCTTCACAGCCACCATTTTCCCAAATACATGCAATCAAAATTTTGATGTTGTTCCCAAGAATCTCATTGTATACGTAGACTACACTGCAATTTTTGTTTTTGGGCTTTCCAACAGACATTATATTTAGATACACAACTAATGCCCGTTGGAAACTCACTATCTTATTTGCGCTATGCATGATATCATGTGTAAATGTCTATATGATGTCATATATGATTTCATAGAAATACTTATATGTGTACTCGCATAGTACAGGATGTCATTTGAAAAACCAAACTTAGAGCTCATAACGCATTTCCTCAGACATATACCTCTCTAGATTGTTATTTTATGCGAGATATAGCAAGATACCAGTTTTTCCAATAAAATATGAGCTGTTTTCAGAGGAAAATAAATACATATATTATAAATATATATATAATATATATATATATATATGAATATATATATATATATATATATATATATTTATGTATATATTTATATAGAATATATATATATATATACTATTATATATTTATGTATATATATAATATATATATATATATATATATATATATATACTATATATTATATATATATATATATATATATATATATAATATATATATTAGCTATATAGATTCATTCTCATTCAGCATCCGCCAGTGATGGTCACATATATTTTATAAAGATTAAGAGTGACACAATTTTGTAATGGATTTTAAATTTTACGCAATTACCTGAATGGCAAGCTCAATATCGGAGATTGATTTTTTTGACTGGATCGGTGACGTCACTGGATTAGTTTATACACCTGAATTTTGAAGATGCTTATATTTGACTTGTTTGGATACTTGTGTATTTAAAAAAATTATTATCTGATTAATAATCTTAAATGGAATAAGGTTTTGTTGTTCGATAGAATTGGAGGAGTGAAACATTTTAACTCAATGTAATATGATTATGTTTCGATCGATTCCTGCGAGTTGTTTTTGAATGTCCAAGATTTGTTAGTTTGGAACAAATTAAATTTTGTAAATGTTTTTGTCTATGATTGAGTAAAGACCTATTACGCGAGAGCCCGCTATTTGTCTATCCAGTGGCGGTTACAGTTTATTCTGAATATAACCATCTGACTGTGATTCTGATTTTTGATCGAGTGTTCAAATTATATATTGTTAAATTTGGGTGCATTAACGAAGATGAATTGTTGAGTGACCTATTTGCCTAAATTTCAAGTTGTTTTTTGGAGCTGAGTCGAGATTGGCGGGTTAGGAGTTTGTTATGGGAGGCTGAGTTCGGGTTGGCGTTTGCCGTGCCCTGTACCGGCTAACGCTTAATGCAAGTTGGCTAGCTCCGTGGAATAAATTTTTTTGCCTATGAGGTAAGCCGTTTCTTGTTTAATTATTTTCTATATGGGACCGTCGGCGTAAAAGTCGCGTGCTGGAGCTGATGGAACTTGGAGCAGTTTTAGAGGTTTGTGGCCACTTCTAGCGAGGATTCGCCAGTCACCATTGTTAAAATTGTCGAAGATTTTGTTTACGATGCTGGCAATCGTCAAGAAACGGATCGAAGTTAGACTCTATGATGGACGTATGAGATCGCTGAACAAAGGTTTATATCGGTGGAAAAGAGCGCAGCTTGAGTTCACGCATCGGTTACGGAAGTCAAGCCCGTGTAGTATCGTTTGAAAGCGGAAACTGATAGCCTAAACAAGCCTATGAGCGTTATTACGATGGAGCGATGCACCGGAGGAACAACAATCTGATCTGGCAAGTCGGTTTAAATGATAGTGTGAATACCAGGTATCTGACAGTAACTTATTGTTTGGATTTGCCTTGTGACAGTAAGGAGGACGCTAGTGAAGCGTTTTAAGCAAGTATGGCTGTCTGGGCTTTGATTAAGTGAGGTTCCAAGTTTACAGTGCTACAAACATGAAAGACCGAAATTTTTCAAGTTAATGTTTTTTTCGAGGGAAAAGAAAATTGATTTACTAAGAAGTTAGCCAGAATTTGAAAGGGAAATCTGTGAGGAATCTGAGAGATTTAATATTAGGATGATGCCCCTCTTCGGTCCGGAGGAGCACGAAAAAAAAAACAAGATTTTTGAAAGAAGGCTAAGCTAAATGATATAGGTATTTCAGCTTTGGGTGTCTAAGACCGTTCCACCTTTCTTATTTTGATCGTCCTAATGGTTTCGCGAGGCCACTTCTGCCCTAGTGATATAATCCCGTAGCTAATTTCACCGCGCAGTGAGAGCAATTGCGCATCAAGCGCGTCAGTGAGATGGAAAAGTGTTTACGCGGTGGTAAGGTAGAGAAGGAGTTTAATATAGTCCCCTATTTGATGTATGGTAATCTGTGATGGATTGTTTTGTAATTTGTGTGAGTATTGTTTAGTTGTCAGTTTGAAATTTTAAAATCACGTTGGTGCGTTTCTTATTACCTTATTAACTTATCATTTTTTTTTGTGTATGAAGATTCTTTGTTTTTTGTAATTTATGTCCCCTATGGGTTTGGCGATTCTTTTTTTTTATTTTTTTGTTCTAGTTTTCTTTCTTTTGTTTTCTTTCAGGATTTGTTGGTCGGATTTTTCTCGTTCTTGTCGTTTCACCTCATGGTATGGTAAGGTTACTATTTTTTTCGCATTCTAAAATTCCGTTTTCCAATCCCTTCGGATTGATTATTTTAAATTCCAAAGTTTAGAGTAGTGAACGCGTGTGTTTTTTCTGAGAGTGTCGTTAAATTAACTGATTTGGTGGGAGGGGTACTTCACAGGATTTTGAATGTGGTTGAGTTTCATGAGGTTAACCCTGATTCCCGTTATAAGTTTCTTCCTGTGTGATTTGAGTTCTATTAGTTGTCCAAATGATTTAATATTTTTCATTTAAATTTTCAAGGATTGGAGTTCATCCATTTTTGAATGATTTATGTCTGAAATATCACCCTCCATGTTAGCTTGTAAACGGAGACTTGGTGAAGAACATAGTTCTTCTCTGTTAGAGATTGGTAATTATAAGCTGTATATTAAAATAGAGAGATGCCTCAACATGGCGGCTTAGCTAATTTATGTGCGTAATGATTTTGAGGTTAAGGTGAGAGATTGATATAGAGTTTATCGGAAATGGTGTTTGAAAAGTTTGGTGTTAAGATTGCAGTTCTAATTTAAGTGTTTTATGATGTCCGTTTTTAGACCCCTTCGTATAATATAGATGATTTAGCTTACTTTTAGAAGACAATTGGATAAGTTCACCAATTTTCTACTAGACCTTGTTTTTATTTGTGGTGATTTCCACTTGGATTAAGACTGTGAATAGTAAATTAGAGCGATGGAGTTTCCCTAAACACTATGCTAGGTTATGGAATACAGCCCTTCTACTAATATATGTACAAGAGTGGAGCATGATTCTGCATACGGTGATTGATAACATTTACTGTTAAATACTGCTATAGTAAGTGCGAGTGTCCATTTGTAAACGACGTTCGATCATTTCGGTCTGTTGTATCTATTCCTTCTCTTTTGAACCGGCCCAAGATCAAGCGTTCTGATACCGAAAACTTTGTTTCCTGTTATTAATGTACGAAGTTACAAATGAGCTGGAGGAAAAAATTGTGATTTTTATATAGTAAGGATATGGATGTGATGATGAACTTTACACTTTGGTATTCATATTAAGGATCGGTAGTTGCTTGTATCAAGTTAGGAGAAACTTAAGTATTTTGATTCGCCGAAGAAGCCTTGGGTTTACGAAGTATTCTAGTTTCTCTAGCTATGCGCACAATTGTATAAAAAGTCGCGCATTTAATAATAGTAGTTTAGCGATGTAAATATTTATAAAGCGTATAGAGTATAATTGAATAGTATACTTCGTTAAATCTAAAGTTAAATACATGAGTGATATCTTTAAAAATGCGGAGCGGTACCCGAGAAGACCTTGGATGTTATAATCTGTTTTATTAAACCGAATAAGCGAAATTGTTAGTAGTCCTTGTTGAGGTTGAAAATATTTCGCCAAACTACTGAAGCGTATGTGTTAGCCCTTTTCTAGTGTAGGGGGGCCGGTTATCGTCCGTCCTGTTGAGCAGCATGCAAGTGATGGTGATTTTACTCAGTGTTTTGCCTGAAGTAGTAAGTTTCTATGTCCTCGCGACCGGTCTGAAAAGATTGTGTGATTGTGGTAAAGGTATGCGAAACAGTGGCATCCGGTGCAGACTTTTATTACAACAAAGGTTTTTAATCATTTTTTCTGTGATTCGCAACATTTTTGTAAACCTGGTTAATGCTAGTTTTTAAATTGGTATATATCAGAGTGTCTTAAAAGTGCAGAGTAATACTTTATTTAAAGGGGGTGATGGGAAAATGTGAATCATTATCGACCGTATCCTCCTTACTGTTAGTTTCTAGGCGAGTAGAAAAACTTATTAATTTCTAGAGTATCTGAGGTTTTTTGGAGAATTTTCCTTTTTTTTTCCATTCTGATCAGTTCGGTTTTCGTAAGGGGATGTCTACCGAACAGGCAGTTTTTTATTTTTGACGACGTTGTGCTGATGCTTTGGACCAGGTTTTAAGTGCGTCTATTTTTTAGATATTTTCAAGCGTTCGATTTCAGTTGACCATGAAATTTTAATTCATGAGCTAGAAAATTGTGGAATTAGAGGAAATTTCGTTGAAGTTTATTTTGAAACTTTTTGAGAGGTAAGGACTCAGTGCTTTGAAATTTCTAATGTGCGGTCTGGTGAAAGAATGGTTGATTATGTGTTTCCACAGGTTCTGTTTAGTTCCGCTTTTATTCTTGGTTTATATCATACTTTACGATTTTCTGTTTTTGGATTTTTTAGATATTGCACTTCTAATTGTAGGTGATTATTCCTAGTTTTGCAGATGATACCCATTTTACTGCCGCAGTCAAATACTGAATCTGATTGAATAGAGATAATGAGAGAGGTATGTTTTAGGTAAGATGAAGTAGAGGAGAGTGAATAAGCTTTTGTTAAACAATGTAATCAGTTTTTATTCTATATGGTAGATCATCTATTACCCTTGTGTTCTGGATTTGCAATGGAGAATTATGTTAATTAAGCGTACAATACGATCGATACCTTGGTGTTATGTGGATGAATTCCTTAGTGTTAAAATCATTGTTTCTTTTGTTATGTATAAGATTGCAAGAAATGTTTGGAATGATGAGAAAGTTAAAAATATTTTCCATATTCTGTTGTGAGATTGATTTTTTATTCGTTAGTTCACACCGTAGTTAGTATATTCTTCGTAGAGTATATGGTCTAGCACACATTTTTCAGTGCATTTGCAGCAGTTAACGTGTGATACAAAATATGGCACTGCGAGTGTTGTCCGGAGATAATCGGAGAACCTCGTTGAGATCTCAATATGTACAGTTATATTATCCCTGTGTCGTCGTGGGAATTTGTACCATGGGTATTTATTTTTTAAGTATTTTTCTATTTGGCTCCCAGTGTTTTTTAAATTTATTTATTTCTGGTTGAGAGGTACACATTATCCTACTCGTCAGCTAGAGATATACGGACACTCCTCAAGTTACTAGTACTAGATCGCTATTTTCAATACGTCATGTAGGCCGTTGTCTGGAATATTTGCCTGTTTCTTTAAAAAGTTCAGCGAATCTATGTTAATTCCGTCGGGCGACCTTAAACCTTTGTCTCCATAGGTATGAATTGTTTAAAGGGGTGGTATAGTTTGAGAATCTCACCTCTCATATGGTTTGCCCGACCCGTTTTTCCGGTTTCACCTATATATTTTTATTTTTTTTTTTTGTTTTTTTTCGTTATTTATTATTATGGGATGGCGCGGGAAGTTTTGAGTATGTGAAAGTATTGATTTTTGTTATTGCGCACCAGGATCTCGAGTGATTGTAGGATTTTCATTTTTTCTTCTTTTTTTCTTTCTTTTCTTTCTTTTTCTCTTTTTTTTCTCTTTCTTTCTCTTTATCTGTTTATTATAAGTGTTAATTTTAAGAGGTAATACTTCGAACAAGCGTTAGCTTATGGAAGGTCATTTGTTTTTTTTTGCGTTGTGTTTTTTTGAATAAACCTTTCTTATCTTATATATAAATATAAGTACTGGAGACTAGCGGCCTTGGCCGTTGGGCCCCAAAAATTCGGCACGCGGCAGGCTTCTATATATAGATTTCTACTGTCAATTTGGCTTTTCTTAAAGTCATTACGTCCACATGGACCTTAAAATTGAAGTGTGTGCCTTGCAAAATTATTTTTTTATTGGAGACCTTTAACTTTTGCCTTCGGTTTGTCTTTGTTCTTATGAAGCTATGTCGAACCTTTGTTCTTTGATTGTTCAGGTTGTGGAGACGAACTTTTTTTTCTCCAAATTTATCTATCCCAGGTTTTTGATTCTCAAAGTATTGAAGGCATTGACGTTCAGCCTTTCTTCGGAGGGGATTGTTTTGTTTATTTACAAGAAAAAATAATTATTAGTAATAAATATTTCTTGCTCTTAATTAATTCTTAATGCAGCTAAGAATATTCAATAATGTTTTATTTGCATGAATTTAATTATAAATTTTTATTTCGTGATAGGTTTATTAATTAAAAAATATTTAACATAATTGAACGGATTAGATCTTATTTAAATCCAATCTTGTTAAGCTTCTCTTCAATCTTGTGATTTCTTTTTGGCATGTAATCTAGTTGATCCCTCACCTGCTTTTCTTCACACTTTCAATATTTCCCTATTCTATTTTTTTTACAATTCATTTGCTGAAAGTTGATTTTCGACAATCTAGGTATGACGAGAAGTTTTTGGGTCAATACTTTACAATGCAAATTAAGAATCTGAATAGTCAAGTGAGATTTTCAGTGGCAGAAAATTCCATTTACCATGGCTTCTTTATAATTTACCGGTTAGTATTCCCCCCCCCCCTCCCATCGCGAGAGTGGTACAAAAGACTACTTAGAGGGAATTAAAAACTGTGGCCAGCAGTGCTTTATTTCGCGGTTTTACTTCCGCTCTCTCCCATTCCCCATGAGTTTCCCCTACTAAGGTCTGATGCAGGGCCCCTCCTCTGTAAACATTTTAAGTCCCTGCTTTTGTTTCTAGTCTACAACAACATTAGTCTATCTTAAGGTGCATTACAACAAAAGCCCAATTAACAGAGCATAGACATAAGCAAAAACTAAGTCAGCGGATAGTCAATGAGGCCTCGTGAGATTTTACTTAATAAAAAATTTCTTTAAACTTTTGCAACAAAAAGTTCAAATATTACTTCCATTCCCCATGAAAAATCACCCACGCCTAAAATAGTCAACCCCTGGCGCAAATAAAATGCAATATTCCATCTTTAATTACTATAATATAACGGCAATAATTGTATTTATATGTATATACTATCTTTATGGTTATTAATATTGTGTATGTATGTAATGTTCTCGAAAACGCTCCATATTTATGCGGGAACATTGGTAGAAAAAAATACTCGGATATTCTCCCATAAAAACTATCTATATAGATCAGTATCTAAGAAAAATCGTTAAGAGAGCCGTAATTTTGGTTTTTGCAAATGATGGTCATGGAACTATGGTTATTACATCATAATAAGCCTTTCTCATGACATCATAGATGGCATAATATAAGTATTTTCTTATATGATTTCATACATAGCATAAATAATATCGTTATTTTCCACGCACACAGCTATTTATATAGGTGTCTATATAATGTCTGTTGAAAGGCCCAAAAACGAATTTTTGCAGTTACAGTTACTTAAATGATGATTCTTTGGAACCAACACATGAACTATCAACGTAATAAGATGTTGAATTTTGACAACCTGGACCATCATTGGGGGGGGGGGGGCACACAAACACTAATAACGGACAGCTAAAGCAAAGGCTCAATTGTTATATTGTATGAAATATAAAATCCAAAAAACGTATCACAATGAAAATGAAGCAAATAATGGGTGTTTAGGAGATTCGAAACGACAATTGAGCGTGTTAAAAATGAAATAAGGTCAAAGCCACACGCGTTAGAAGACACACTACACCGCACAAGTGAGGGGAGTCACAAGTAACAAGAAGAGCAGCAAGTCAATGAAAATCAACCTGGACGCGAGAAATAAAAACGTGTCAGAAATTGAAATTATATGCGATGATGATTTGGGTTTGGGATTTTGAAATGGATAGATCATCAATTCATGACCATAACATTTGTAAAAAAACACATGTTCGTGAAATGCATTTCATAATACGAAGATAAGCCGAAGTGTGACGAAGCAAACAAATAGCAAATTATACCGATGATGATTGGGTTTTGGATTTTGACCGTTGATAAGGTCGTCAATACCTACCATACTTTTGAAAATCAAAATAGGATTGGATAAATCTGTGAAAAAAAAGAGTTTTTTTCCACCACCTGAACAATTGAAAAAAAGCAAAGGTCGGCTATATGTCCTTTCCCCGCCAATAAATTATAAAGACAAGCCAAGGTAAAAAGAATAAGTTTTTTGTCCCACACACTAACAATTTAAGAGAAACAAAGGTGTTGTCAATGCTACCATACCTATAAAATCAAAACCTGGACTAGCTAATCGTTGGAAGAAAGAAGTTTTGGCCCACCACTGAACAATAAAGGAACAAAGGTTCGGCGATATGTTTGTCATAATGTCAAAAGACAAGCCGAGGGCAAAAGTTAAAGTCCAATAAAATAATGTAATTTTACAAAGGCACCACTTCTAATTTTAAGGTCCATTTGGACGTCCATGACTCAAGAAAAGGATCAAGTTGTCTGTGTTTAGAAGACCCGCAGTGAGAATCTATATATAGAAACATGCACACGTCCCCATACCTTTGTTAAAAACAAAGGTTCGGCAATACGTATTTCATAATGACGAAGATAAGCGAGTTGGTACGAACCCAACAAATTGAAAATGGTAGCGATATGAATTGGGTTTTTAATTTTGACATGTATAAGGTCATCAATACCTACCATACTCTTGAAAATCAAGAAATGGACTGCTAAATCGTTGGAAGAAAAAGAAGTTTTTGTCCCACCCCGTGAAAACTAAAGAAACAAAGGTTCGGCGATACGTTCTTTCAAATGACAATAGACAAGTCAGGCAAAGAAGAAGTTTTTGTCCAATCACCTGACAATTAAAAAGCAACACAGGTGGGTAGTATAGAGGACTGTGTAGAAACTTCCAAGAATCTTATTCGATTGGAAAGTAAATAGTTCTATTTCCCTTTTTACAGTCAAAAGTGACTAGCGGCAACCAGCATCCCGACGCGCCAATCATTTCCTAAACAATCATCATCAATTTTTTAAATAGTATTTTGTTCAGCATAATTGAAGGTTCATTAATGTGTCCTTGGGTATATCAGCCTCACAGCCCTCAAGGCTTGGGCTATAATTATGCTAGTTGCCCTTTGTAATATTTAAGGTTTTATGGAAGAGGCGGTCGAATTAACTTCGGAGCTGGTTTTTCGATGGGGAATTGAAGCTCTTTCGCCTTTTAAGAGTCAAAGCTGATTGGAGCCACTAGACCAACCACTACCTTGCCATCTCTTCCCAAATACATCTGATCGAAATTTGAGACCGCCATTTTGTTCAAAATATTCCAAGATCATTTAACAATGACCTCCAGAGTGACACAAACCCACAGAGCCTTGGGACAAGGTTTTGTGATGTTTGCCTAGGGTATAAACTTTGGGGGGGGAGATGCTCCTTTGATTTGAAAATGAAGTTATCGTTTCGTTTATTAAGATTCGAAAGTGATCAGTGGCCAACTACCCCCCGCATCCCCCTCACATGCTCTTTCACCAGATGCACTTGAGGGAATTTGAGAATAGGCCCAATTTTTTTTTCAAAAAAATTTGTTTAAAATAATCCGAAAGATCAATATAGCAATTACCCAGGGTTGAGCACCCCCTAGTTCCTTGGGCAAGGGCTGTACGTGAGGTCCAGAGTGCATGTAGGTTTTTAGGGAAGGGGTGCGGTGTAAACTTTGGAAGAGAATCGTTTTGATTCGAATTGAACCTTCTAGTTTTCCTTTTAAGTTTCAAAAGTGATCAGAAGGCAGCTATTTCCTTCGCCCTCTTTTCAAAAAGGCATCCGATTAAATTTTTTAGATGCGATTTTTGCTCAAATTGTCGAAATGTCATATACAATGCCTCCCTCGTTTGAAACTAATCCCCTCATGGCCTCATGGGCACGGATTTAAGTTGTGCCTCGGGCCCATCTAAGGGTTTTTTATTGAAAGTTCGCAGCGCTGAGTTCCAGAGTCTAAAGTGATTGGAGGAATACAGTCTCCCTGCTCCTCCCCCCCCCCCCCCAACGCCTATCATTTCCCAAAAGCACATCCAAATCAAAATTTTGAGGCAGCTATTTTGCCTCAGCATAGTTGAAAGAACAGTAATTATGGTATGGGGAAGTCCACCCTCCCTCCGCCCCCCCCCCCCAGAGCCCGCAGGTATGGCTGTAGGTTAGGCAAGTTTCATCCATTTGTCGACATATAGTATAGGTTTATTGAGAAATGTGGGCATGTTTGACCTTATACTTTCAAAAGACGAAGGGCATGGGTCAGGTGGAGTCTTTCAGAGAATTTTTGAGGGGAGTGTTTAACTAAATAAAAACAGGTTATTTTGAGTAACGTGGTGTCAAAAGGGTGCAACTCAGGATGCTAGTAAGTAATTTGGAAACTTTCCAGAAATGATAATAAGATGATCATTGACTAAAAAGTCTTATATTGCGCGCTACTATGACCACTACTTCTCACTATTAATACCACTACCGCTGCTACCACTAAAACTACTGCTTCTTGTACAAGTTCTAACCTGGCTGAGGCTATTGAAAATGGACATCTGAGGAAATATTGGAGGTAAACTTGAAACTGAATCGAAACCTTCTATGTGCATACAGACTGTCAAGAAGGGCCTATTAGGAATTTTTTTGGAACGCTCACGTATCAAGATGAGCTTTTGGGGTATATGAGGCGGGTGTTCAACTGACCAACGGAACGCTTGTACATACTAATACTACAACTAATCTAGCTTTACTAGTTACTCTATTACTAATACAGACATTCTTACTGCTGCACCTACTGTTACCACTACTGCTTGATACTAGTACTACTAACGTAGAAGTGAAATTTGACAGAATATTAAGGAAATTTGACTAAATCAAAATACGATAGTATGCATGTGATTTCAAAAAGGTATATCTCAGAATGGATTTTGGGTATTACCTTGGCACTCAAAAGAATCCTTTAAACGGAAGATCAATTTGACCAAGAAGTATATGTGCATGCTACAAGTCATACTACTACCATTTTTACTTTTACCACTACTACTGGTTACTACTCATAAACAACCGTAACTACTACTTCTAGATGCCAACTGGTTTTAGGCTCAGATTATAAGAGGAAAGGGGATCAAAAGGCGTATCAGCAATGTTTTTGAACGACTTAACGTATCACGATGTACTTCCCGGGTAGAATGCAGGGTGTTAAACTGACTCGTAATGTCAACGTGAACATTCGGTACTGCTATTTATACTGCTGCTGCTACTGTTACTTCTACTACGAAATACAACACTACTAAACCGCTGCTACCTTGTGTCATCCCACTACTACCACTACTACTATAATACAATACTATTTAGGCTAAGTGTATGAAGGATAAACTTGAGAAAAATATTGAGGAAAATTTGAACTGAACCAAAACATACTGTGCGTATGCAGATTTGTCAAGTATGTAACTCAAGAGTGAATTTGATTAATTATTATAAATAAGATGGAAGATTAATTGACCAAAAGGCAATATAGGCTCGTAACTACCACACTAATATCACTGCTACTTTTACACTACTCTGCTAAGTATGTTCTATTGCAACTACTTGTAAGACTAAGAGTATTAACAAAAGTCAGATGTATATGAATATTCGCATTATGCAAAAATGGGCATTCAGCAATGTCCTATAAACGGCTACTTTGTTTTATGTTGCAACTCAAGACTTAATGAGAGGGTGTTTCACTGAACAAAATAAAATAATCTTCAAAGCGTAAAACTACCACAATCAACGTCCAATAAACAAATGAAATCCAAACGAACAAAATTATAATAAATAACTGATTATCTCAAATTAGCAGAAATTAAAGGGAATAGCGTGACACCCCTGCTATTTGAAAGACCAAACATAATTTCACTTTATTTGAAAAAAAATAGGGATTGACAGATTACATACAATATGAGGAAGTAAAACTTCCCCGACTTATATTATGTCTGATTTTAGATTCTCGATTGAAAGTATGTGCAAAATGAATGAACTTTAGAGGTTTTTGCGAGTTCAGGGTGGCTATAATAGGTTCGGAAGCTAATGTTAGGAAACAAATTGCTAAAGTCTAGATAGGAGGTGACTTTTGGGTGACAGGTGCTTTGGGTAAAAAGCAGTATAAATTTGAACAGCTGCACTACTAGATAGTATCAGAGACAACGCTATAGCGTTGCCTTAGTAAGGCCATACGGCTCCGATGTTTTATTATTATTTTATTTTTTTCAGCAGAGCACTTCATATGGAAGAAAGTCGTACGTATTGAACTTCAAAGTGGGCTCATTCGATTGGAAATCGAGAGTTCTAGTGCACTTTTTAAGGGTCAAAAGTGATTGGAATGCAACTAAACACTTTCACGCCAACCAGTTCCCCAAACATATCGCATTAAAGTTGAGATAGCCATTTTGTTCTACGTAGCTGATTACAATAGAAATTATGTTTTAGAGGGGACACAGTCCTCAGGGCCACGGTTGTCAGTTTATGCCCTGGGGCATATAAGGTTTTGATATAAAGCTTTGTCGTCGAAACTTCAAAAGGACTCAGTCGATTGGAATTCAAAGGGTAACTAACCCCTCTCTCACGCCCACCTTTTCCCCAAACATATCCAATCGAAATTTTGATAGCTATTTTGTTCAAGTAGTTAATTGGGTGGAAATTAAGGTCTTTGAGGATGACACCCCCCCCACAGCCCTCAAGGCAAGGGTTTAAAGTTATGCCTGGGGCATATAAGGTTTTATAGAAATCGTTTATTGTGGAAACTTCAAAAGGCTCATTCGACGGGAAAATTTAATGGCTAGTTCCCTTTTTAATATTCGACAAAATGATTGAAAGCAACTAACCACCCATTCCACACGTCACCATTTCCCCAAACACATCGACAAAAATTGAGATAGCCATTTTGGTTCACGTAGTTGAAAGTTCTGGAAATGAAATCTTTGAGCAGGACACTCCCCCACCGTCTTCAGGCGAGTTATTAAGTATGCCTGGGAAATATATGGGTCTATGGAAGGAAGGCTCGTATTAACTCGAGAGGGCTCAGTGATTGAAAATGAAGTTCAGTGCACTTTTTAAGCATACAAAGATATCAGGGGGTACCAGCCCCCTCCCCAAGTCGTTTTCGCCCCAAATGCATCCCTATAAAACTTAAGAGCTAATTTGTTAAAAATAGTCTATGATCAGATAACAACAAACTCCAATGTCCGACACAACTCCCAGTCCCCGGGGACAGGCGGTGTAATTTGCCCTGTGGCATATATGGTCTTATGGAAGGGATGCTCGTATAAAACTTCAAAGAGGGCTCATTTTGTTGGAAATTGAAATTCTAGTTCAACTTTTAAGATCAAAAGAGATTGGAGGGCACCTACCCCCCCCCCCACACCCTCCACGCACGCCCTTTTTGCCCACTACCCATCCGATAGAGACTTTTGAGATGCCATTTTTTTAGAATGTCTTCAAGAGCATATAACAAAAACTCTGGGGTCGACACAACCCGCCCAGGGCCCGAAGGGCAGGTGTGTAGTTGTACCCTGGGAGATATAGATTATCTTAATGGAAGGGATCTCGTAAAACTTCAGAGAGGCTCATTGATTGAAATTGAAAGTTCTAGTTCGCAGTTTTGAGAGTCAAAAGAGATTTAAGGCAATCTTAGCCCCCCCACCTCAAAGCCCCATTTTCCCCAAATGCATCCGATAAAATTTTGAAATAGTTTTATTAAGTTAAACATTGTTCAAAAGTCAAGATAACAAAAACTTCAGGTGTCGACACCAATCACCTAGGGGCCATGGGGCGCAGTCGTTGTAGTTAGTTCATACCCTGGAGCATATATGGTTCTTATAAACGGGATGCCGTATAACTTCAGAGAGGCCATTTGATTTGGAATTAAAAAAAGTTCGATCTCACTTTTTAAAAGTCAAAGAGATCCGAGGGCAACTACAGCCCCCCCCTTTTCACGGCTTCTTTTTCAACCCATGTGATGAAAGTTTTGAGATGGACATTATGTAAAAATAGTTCATAGAGCGATAAGAAAAACTCCGGTTGCAATACACGCCCCCAGGGCCCGTTGAAGCGTTCCAATTTATGCCCTAGGGCAAGTACTGTTCTTCATGCCGTGATTGCTCGTATAAACTTCATAGAGGGCTCATTGACTAGAAATTGAAAGTTCTCAGTTCCACTTTTAAGGTCAAGACCCTTTTAAGGGCAGCTATCCCCACCACGCTCTTTCTTCCCCAAATCCGCTGTAAATTTTGAGATAGCCCAGTTTTTTGAAAATTGTTCAAAATTAGATAAAAAAATCTCCTGTGTCAACACAACCCCCATGGCCCGGGGGTAGGCTTTGTAAGTGTTGTCCCATGAGGACGTTATATGGCTTCCATATGAAAGGGATGCTCGTATAATTCTGTACGAGGGCTCATTTGATTTGGAAATTGAAAGTTTCTAGTGTCACTTTTTTAAGAGTCAAAAGAATATACCGATGGCAAATAGCCCCCTCACCCCTCCCATCCACACCCACACACCCTTTTTTTCCCCAAACCCCTCCGATAAAATCTTGAGAATAGCCATTTCCGTTAAAAAATAGTTCAGAGGGTCAAATAAATAAAACTCGCTATGTCGACGCAATCCCCCAGGGCCCCCGGGGGTAGGCATTGTATGTAATGCTCTGGGGGCATATATATTTGCTTATGAAAGGATGCTCGTATAAACAACTTCGGAGGGGCGCATTTCATTGAGTGGAAATTGAAAGTTCTTGTTCACTTTTTATAGTCAAAGATATCGAAGCAAACTAGCCTCCCCCCACCTTCCACGCTCTAAATGCATTAGATAAAATTTTGCGATAGACATTTCTTAAAATGTGTCCCAAGTTCAGATAACAAAACTCCAGTGTCGACACAGCCCCACGTGGCCTGGGGGGAAGGCGGGGGTAGTCGTTGTAATGTATGCTCCTGGGGCATAATGGTTGTTATGAAAGGAGGCTCGTACAAACTTCATGAGAGGGTTCTTCGATTGGAATTGAAAGGTTATTGCACTTTTTAAGAGCAAAAGTGATGGATGGCAGCTAGCCTCCACACATACTCCATTTATTTTTTTCCCAAACGGGCACTTCATATAGAGGGGTTCGTCGTAATCAACTTTCAAGGGAGTGGGCTCTTCGGATGTGGAAATCGAGATTTCTAGTCCCTTTTTAAGATCAAGACTGATCGAGGGAAACTAGCCCCCCCCGCCCAAGCACTTTCCCAAATTCATCTGATCAAAAACGGGAGGTAGCCGTTTTGTTACAAATAATCAAAGATCTATAACAAAAACTATCCTTTGCTATGACATTTTGTTTAAAAAATATATCAAAGGTCAGATAAAAAAAACTCCTAGAATGTTACGCAACCCCCCAGGGCCTGGGAAGGCGTTGTAGATTATTGCTCTGTGAGCTACATTTGATTCATTATGGAGGTGTGGCTCCGTATAATCTTCGGAGAGTGGCTCTTCGATTCGACACTGAAAGTTCTAGTTCACTTCTAAGTCATAATTATTGGAGGCACTAGCCCCTCCCCCCTCTCCACGTCCCTATTTTCCTCCTCAGACTCACCGATAAAGACTTTGAGAGAGTCATTTTTTCCAAATGGTTCAAAGATAATATAATGAAAACTCTGGGGTCGACACAGTCCCTTAGGGCACGGGGAAAGCGGTTGTAACCTTATGCCTGAAGGGCATATTTACAGATGGTTGTGGAAGGGATGCTCGTATAAACTCTTCAGAGAGGGCTCATTTGATTGCGAAAAGTAAGCAGTTCTAGTTCGTTTTTAAGAGTCAAAATAGATCATGAGGGGCAACTATTCCCCCCATCTTCCATTTCCACAAATGGCATCCGAATAAAAATTGTTGAGGAATTTTGTTAAAATAGTTTCAAAGGTCATATAAAAAATTTATGGTATCGTACACAAACCACCCAAGGGCCCGGGTGGGGCAGGGCGTTGCAAGTTTCTGCCCTGGGGTTTAGTATGCCGGTGATTCTTATGGAAGGGAAGCTTGTATAAAAATTTTTTTTTTTTTTTTTTTTTTTTTTTCAAAAAGGACAGGGATGATTTGAATGGAAATTTAGAAAGTTTTGGTCAAATTTTTAAGAGTGCCAAAAGAGATCGGAGGGGCCCCAGCCCCCCCCCCCCCCCACGCCCTTTTTCCCCCCAAACCCATCCGATTCAAATTTGAGAATAGCCATTTTTTAGTACACAGTTCAACGGTCAGATAACAAAAACTCCGGTGTCGACACCAACCCCCAGGGCCCGGGGGTAGGCATTGTAAGCCTATGTCCTGGGGCCGTAGATGGTTTCTTATGTAAGGGATTCTCGTATATAAAATTCAGAGAAGTCTTCTTTGAATATAAAAATAAAAAGTTCTAGCTCATTTTCTCAAAGTAAAAACAGATCGGAGGGCAACTAGCCTTTTCCTGACCCTCCATCCTTTGGGTTAATCGGATGGATAAACCCATCCGATAAAAATTGAGGTTACCATTTTGTTAAAAATAGTTCAAACGTTCAGAATTTAAAAACTCTGTGCCGATGCAACCCCGACCCAGGACCGGAGGCAGGCATGGTGTAAGTAATGCTCTGGGGGTCATAAATAGTTTCTTCTGGAAAGGAGGCTCGTATAAAAACTTCATAGAAGGTTCATTTGAATGGAAAATGAAAGTTGTAATTCTCTTTTTAAGAGCCAAAAAGTGATCGGAGGGCAGCTAGCCTCCCACGATACTCCATTTAATTTTTTTCCCAGAGAGCACTTCCATAATAGAAGGGGTCGTCGTATAAACTTAAAGGGGGCTTCATTTCGATGTTCAAATCGAAAGTTCTAGTGCCCCATTTTAAGAATCAAAAGTCATTGGGAGGGAAAATAGTCCCCCCTCAAAGCCACTTTTTCCCCAGATTGATCTGATAAAAAAAATTTGAGATAGCCATTTTTGTAAAAAATACTTCTCAAAGATCATATAACAAAACAACTCCTTTGCGTCTGGCCATTTGTTAAAAATAGTTTCAAAGGTCAGATAAGAAAAACTCCTGGGTTGACGGCAACCCCCCAGGGACCGTGGGCAGGCTTTGTAGGTATTGCTCTGTGGGTACAATATGGTTCATATGGAAGGTGCGCTCGTATAAACCTTCGGAGAGGGCTCAATTCGATTCGAAATTGAAAGTTCTAAGTCCACTTTTAAAGAGTCCATAAAGGTATTGGAGGGCAACTAGCCCCCCCATCCCCCTCTCCACGGTCCTATTATTTCCTCAAACTCAACGATAAGAACTTTGAGTAGAGCCATTTTTTCAAAATGGTTCAAAGAATTCATATAACGAAAAATCTGGGGTCGGACACAGACCTTAGGGCCCGGGCTAAGCGTTTTGTAAGTTATGCGTGAAGGGCATACCCATATACAGCTTGTCGTGGAAGAGATGCTCGTATCAAACTTCAGAGGGGGCTCATGTGATGGAAATAAAAAAGCTCTAGTTAGGTTTTTAAGAGTCAAGAGAGAGATGAGAGGGAAACTATTTCCCCCACGCCCCTTTCCACCAAATGCATTCCGATTAAAAATTGTTGGGGGTAGGCCATTTTGTTAAACATAAGTTCAGAAGGTCATATAACAAAAATTACGGTGTGCGACACACAACCACCCATGGCGCCCGGGTGCTAGGCGTTGCAAGTTATGCCCTGGTGCATATACGTTTTCTATGGAAGTGACGCTTGTGTAATTTCAGACAGGGCTGATTTGAAGGAAATTGAAAGTTAGAGTTCAATTCTTAAGTGTCGAACACAACCCCCCAGGCCCGGGAGGTGGGGCATTGTACGCTATGTCCTGGGGACCTGTATATGGGTTCTTATGTAAGGGATGCCACGTAATAAACTTCAGCAGAAAGCTCTGTTGATATAAAAAATTAAAAGTTCTAGTTCATTTTCTCAGAGTAAAAAAGATCGGAGGGCGAACTCGCCTCTCCCGCCCTCCACTGCCTTTGGGTTTTCTCGGATGGGATAAACCGATGCGATAAAATTTTAGGTGATCATTTTTCTTTAAAAATAGTTCAATACATCAGATCATTAAAATCCGGGCTTGATACAACCCCCCAGGGCCCAGGAACATGCGTTCTAAGTTATACTTTAGCGGTGTTACCTATGCGTTCTTATAGAAGGGATCCTTAGGGAAACTTCAGAGAGGGCTCATTTGATTGAAAAATAGAAAGTTCTAGTTCACTTTTTTAAAGAGTCAAAAGTTTATAGCGATGCACGTATAAAACTTCAGAGCCGAGAAGGCTCGTGTGAATAAATAATTAAAAGTTCTAGTTCATTTCTCATCAGAGTAAAAAAAGATCGGAGGCAAATAGCCTCTCCCGCCCCTCCACAGCCTTTGGGTTTATATTCGGCCCATGGAAAAACCTATGCGATAAAATTTTAGTGTGACCATTTTCTTACAAATAGTTTCAAACATCAGATATTAAACCTCCGGGATTGATTGACAACCCCCCAGGGCCCAGGAACATGCGTTTCTAAGTATACTTTAGGGGCACATATGGTTCTTATAGAAGGGATGCTAGGGAAACTTCAGAGAGGGCTCATGTGATTGAAAATAGAAAGTTCTAGTTCACTTTTTAAAGAGTCTGAAGGGCAATTAGCCCCCCATCCCATGACCCTTTTTTTTCCAAACCCATCCGATAAAAATTTTGAGATAGCCATTTTGTTAAAAATATTTAAACAAAATCAGACTAATAAAAACCTCCGAGGTTGAACACAAAACTCCATTTCGAAGGTGACACAAACCATTTTTTTCACTTTGATATTGTTACGGTTGAAACCTAGTTTTTAAATAGTTTGAGAACATCTGATTTTTTATAAAACGGTTTGATTTTGAAATAAGGAATTTTAATTACTTGAAAGTTTTTGCAATCAAAAAAATGAACAAAAATTAATTAAAAAAAACATTTCCAAAAAAAGTTTTTCAAAGAAAAGTAAAAGCCATTTTTTAAAACATTAAGCTTCAGCAGATAACAAATACCTGTTTAAAAAAAAATTCAAACTCAAAACGACCAGAAATTACAATTAAAGATGAACGAAACCCAAAACGGACAGACAATTAAATAAACAAAATAAGCAAAAAACATACAATAAGTAATAATATATAAATGAATAAATAAGATCTCCCGACTGATTAATGCTTGGATTAAATATAAAAATGCAAGCGTAAAAACGAAAAAAAAATATGTTTGCTATTGGGGTGTATAGTACGGGTGGTCCGCCACTTATTGATGCAAAAAATGGTGGCAAAAAGGTTGCTATGCACTTACTCGAAGGGAGAGCACCCCTTGTCGGCCTAAATCGTTAGTGGGATTCCCGCTCTTACCTCCAACGGTTCTGCAAATATCGGGTTTGGTACTACCCCGATTTACAGTATACCCTGTCTCCAGGGTATGATAACGCTAGTGTCGAGTGGCCTCAAATGGGCCACTTTCTAAAGCCAAATGTACCCGCTTGGTTACGTCTAGCAAATCTCTTAAACTCTCTCTTGGAGTAACAAAACCTCCCTGTCAATATAATAACGACGGTACCTCGTAGACTCTATTCCTGCCCTACCTGGGTTACGGAAACTAGTTCACACAGTTTGTAGAAAATACCTTACTTGTATTCTTCCAAAAGGGTCACAATAATCCCACATAAAATCTATATCTCCCGAACGGGGGTCTAAAGCGCACACTAAAACAAATAATATTTTTTCACACAACTGTTCATTAGGGTGGGACCTTCGCTTGGCCCAGCCAATCAGCTACATCCCCATTCACAACAGAATTATACTTTCCTCTTGGCTTTATCTTCAATGACTCCCGAACCAGGAAGTAACAAAAATAGAACTTACTTCAAGCTTTACTTATTGCGACACCTCTAACTTAGCAACGAGAATTTAACCTTGCCATTTGAAATTACCTCTATGACTAAATTAAGCAAATGTAATTAAAAAACGAAAACAGGTCATTTATCTGAAAGGAAAAGAAACAGGGTGGAACCCCACACCTCACCCCCGTAAGATAAATGACCGCCCACGCGCTAGAAACCTTGGTCCACCCCTTACAAAACATAAAAAACACTTAACTTCAAACTTTACAAAATCCATTTGCCTTCTCTCTTCCACCATGGGTCTGTGCTATCTACTTCCCACGTCGCTATGGCTCTAGAATCGTCTTCATCGACACGTCTCTACTGTAGGACCCACATGGTCTAAATCGTATTATAGCCTCCGCATTAGGTTTTGAAGTTTGAAGTCCAAGATTCGTCAGATTCGTAGCACAATGTATCAAAATGATTGGCGTAGCACAATCAAACATCAAAAAAAAAAATTGTCGCTCTCTGACGAATTTACATTTCGAGAGGAGCAGAGAATCAGTTTCGAGGACCCAACATGATCGATGATGCCAGCCATCATGAAAAAATGGCTGCACTAGCCCTCTTAATTTCCATCTGTGAAACAACCCCACATTCTCAATCAAAAAATAAATCTTGACCCTTGGCATAATTTCAAATAATCTAAGCCGAACGAAAATGCAAAGGCTTGTGAAAACGATAAGGATACTGATAATGAAGTAAAAATTTTTGAGCGAACCATGAATCTCCCTTTTTCTGGGTTCCCTCCCTGGGGATAATTAAATGCAGAATATGCGTTGCTGCTAATTGAAGATGAAACTTAGATACATCTCCCTGAACACAATTGCTAGAAATTTTTGCTTGAAATAATTTGTCGTGTTCCATGAAGAATAAAAAACTATGAATAGGGTTACTGGACAAGGGTTTTGGGTGAAGTATTGACAGTGACTGGGAGAGAGTAACCCCCAAGGACTCAGAATCAGAGAAGGCAAAATCTCGGTAAAAGGGATCAAACTTGTCCGCCAGTTTTGTGCATTGAGGAAAAGGTCTATCTTTCACTTCGCGACTTCCGCAGGGGATCTTCCCAAGGGATTCCTCCCCTCATAAAGGAACAAACCGAACCCCCTTTGAGTGATCAGACAATATCAGAGTCCTTCCCAATTTTTCCAATCCGACTCGACACATTGCACTATCTCCCCCCAACTTTCCTCCAACCGTTGTAGCGTCTTCCTGTTTATTTTGTAACATCTTGTTTTATCTCCCCATGGGTCTTTGACCTCTTTTCCCCCCTATATTTATTGTTATCAAGGCCAGCCCCCATCCAACATTTATTGGTTTCTCCCTACTTATTTATGTTTTCAAGGCACAGCCCATCCAACATTTTTTAATTTTCGACCACTTCAGGCTGGAATCTCCAAATTTTGTCTTTTTTTACACTCCTCTTTTCATCTCTACTTTTCTCATTTTGTCCATTCGCGCAAAATACTAAATCATCGTTAAATCTGATTTGGACTCCAGCGTCCACCATCTTGCTGACTGCATTAACTTCATTGTAGCTCCGTTTAATATTCTTTTACTCTCTTTAGTCTTCTTATTCTTACCGCGACGAACACAAATAGTTCGTTATCAAATGGGAACTGAATTGCGACATTTGGTTTTTCATATTGTACTCAAATTTCGTGGAGTTTTACGAGGAAACGTGTTTACAATAAAATTTCGTCTCGTTATTCTCTGGGTACGATCAGCGCTTCACATTTTGGCACCTGTACTTGTTAGTGTCTCATATTCATTAAAAGTGTTTTAAAGTTTTCCATGTTCTGGAAATTTCCCGAAAAATCATTTACTCGTGCGTCTTATTTTCAATATTTCGTGGTCTTTTTACTTCCAGCGATGCCATTTTGTGGATTAGTTAATATTTGAACACGCGTATCAAAGTACTTCATTTTTCCGACAGGGTCGGCACAGCATCCCCATTTGTTTTTATGGGCCGGTCGAAACCTCACTCCCGTAGTTAACGGAGTATTATATTTTTTCCAGGCTTCTAAACCATGCGGTTCTCTTTAATACGTTATACGTGTCTATATGATTTTTTCTTTCCTCTCTGTCTGCCTCCCTCCTTTTTTTCTCTAGCTATCTCTTTATACCTTCATCTGAAAACTTCGTATGTTGTTGTGTCCATATCTATTTGAGTACTTTTTCCGCGAGCCCCTGCTTGGATCTCGATTAACACTGCTCCTTCTCTACCGGAACTACTTTGGATTTCGTCTATCATATTTCTTCTTAATTCCATTTTCTAAATCTGTTCGTTCTATATCCGTATTGTCTCTTTCTTTATACGCTTACTCTAGCCTTTTCGTCCTCTCTAATCGAGTCTTTCTAAATTTCATCCTTCCTCAGCCTGCATTTTTTCCTTGTATTCTCGGTGCTTCTCCCTTCAAACGCCTCCATCATTAGTAGGGCAAAGCCCCATTGAGACTCCAACGCTTCACCCCTGCTGCCAACTACGACTTTTTTTTACATAATTTATGCATGTTTTTATGTCTGTTCGTTCGTCAGTGAGAATGAAAAACAGGATTTTTCCCTCACTTTGATGGATGTTTTTTGGACGCTTTATGTGTGTTGGTCAATTTATTAGATGTTTTTCATGGATGTCCAAACATCAAGTTTACGTCTGTTTGTTAGGGGTCGTTTGTCAGTGAGAATGAAAAAATTAGGATTTTTCCTCACTTTGATGGATGTTTTATGTTTTTGTCAGTGAGAATGAAAAAAAAGGATTTTCTTCACTTGTGATGGATGTTTCATGGACGATTATGTGGTGGTTGTCGATTTATTTGATGTTTTTCATGATGTCACAGTAATTTATGAAAAACCTGGCTTCTTTGATCTTTAGGCTAACCTAAGGACCTGAGAAATTGATTTCACATAATTGGCGGACGCTTCTTGATTCCCAAAGGGGCATTAAGAAACAAGTATGCTTTCTTTGATCTAGGTCTGGGATAACGCTCTTTAGGTCAGAGAGAAAATTAATATTCTATTTTTAATAGGCTTCATTGATCTTAGTTTCATGAATTAGTAAATGACATCACTTGTTATCTTGGATTATGCCGGGAGTCTAAAGAGATAGAAATTCTATTTTTAAATACGGCTTCACTGTTCTTTGTCGGAGAGATAAATTGATATTGTAAACGAAACCTTAATAGTGTGCGTAGGACATTTATGAGATGAAGAGATTAACTGCGGAAAATGGTTTCCTAAGAATTTCAAATGTGACAGCGCAGGGATGCCAAACAATAGGAACCACACAGAAATTACTTTAGGGATTATTTGGGCGAAACCGTTATTAAACATTTTAGGGAATTATTTCGGCGAACAGGTATAGACAATTTTAAAGATGATTTTAGAAATGTTTTTAGAAGAGGTTTTGAGTGTGGTCGTTATAATACACAGTTCCATTTCAACAGTGTTTGTGAGGTCCGCTCCCCAATCCCCAGGGCTTCAGATCCATACCCCAACCCCAAAGGGCTCCGATCCCCCTACCCCAACCCCAAGGAAGCCCCCGTCCAAGGTCCCCGGGCTTCTCAAAGGGCCCCACCGTCCCAAGGCCCCGCCTGAGCCCCCATTTTTTAATACTTTTTTTAAGGCTTCATTGATATCTTTCAGAACAAGTTTTTTCTTATTGCCTATCCTAAATACCCATTTACAAGTTGAAATGGGCGAAACCTTTTAGACATTTTAGGAATTATTTCGGCGAAAACAGTTTAGAGACATTTTAAAAGGCATGGATTTTAATATGTTTTAGAAGAGGATTTGAGGGTGAACTCTGTGTTTCGTTATAATACACAAGTTTCCTTTGAGCAGTATCGTGAGGTCCCTTAACCCACAGCAAAAGGCCCCCGGTCCCCCTAATGCACCTCGAGTCCCCAAAGACCGTCCGGACCTTCCCCACACCATTTTAAATAATTTTGAATTTTTTAACATAACATTTTTTTAACTTTTATTACGTAATCTTAAAATGACATGAATATGCTATTAACGCTCTACCAATCGTAGCTTCTGTGCTTGTTCAGAGACCGCCGACGCTGGCTTTCACACTGGTACTCTACTATGGCAGGTTATCGACACTACCTAGTTTTTGCTTGCATTAAATCAGTATTTTTTACGCACAGTGGAAGGCTAAACACACAATTCATTCTGTAAAAAAGTGAAGATGAATTAGTCGACGAAAGTATGTGCACATGATAAATCATCGTCGTGTTTGAAATGCTGACAAGGAGAAATACCTGAACTATGAAACGGGTGCAATTGGTAGCACATATTGGAAATGTATGCATGCGTTTTGTCATGACAGCGAAAAGTTAGATTTCCTTTGGAGTACCAGAATTTTCCATCATGCAAACGGTGGATATTCGAGAGTAACCCTTACCAGAGAAATTAGTAGCTCAAAGAGAATGCCAACGTAAAAATAATAGTTGATGAAGGAGCAACTTCTAGCTAAATGGTTTCGGGTAGCATTTATGGCCGTTTGAGAGACTTATCGCTATCTTTTCCGGTGTTAGCATTCACACGAAAATGAAAGCAAAGGGAAAAAGAAGACATGCATACCGCGCACCAACTCATATCATTATCTTGTCAATTGTGTCAAAACTGCTATCTATGTACAAATAATGGTTACAATAGACCAGTGAATCCGCAGCTAGAATTAAAAAGGACATAGCAGACCTAGCATCAATGAAATAAGAAGATTTAATTGACGGACAGTGAAGCGCAAGTGTACTCATCATGTTAATAAGTATTTAACATATTTTTATATTAATATTCTACATGTCGTTATTCATTAAAAATATTTTATGCATTATTTTGTTAAGTGTTCATTATTTTTAGGGTAATGATAGAACGTCAAAAGTTCAGAATATGTTTATTTAAAAGTCAGAGGATGTAAAGCAAGAATTTTAGAAGATAATGATACTACTAGTCAGGCTCGAATTTTTCCATAGAAGATAGAAAAGTTCAAGTTCTCTTCTGAATTTATCAAAGAACACATTCAATTCTAATTTCACTCAGAGAAAATAAAAAGCTTCCACTTCAGTTTTAAGTTCACCAGACTAAAAATTGTAACGTTCACTTCTAAATTTTTCCGTAGAAGATAGAAAGTTATACTTGATTGTGATTATTTTCCATATGCGCGTGTAACACTGAATATTATGATGAATATGTTCTAAGAACAAGAAAAAGTGGGTCCCTTTAAAGAGACAACATAAGAGGTCATTCTACAATGGATTTTAAACATCGAAAACCGAGGTGAATAGTCCTCATATAATCATTCACGATAAAACGAATTTTGATTATGCATGATGAGTTTAATATTATAATCATACAATAAATTTGTTTTTATACTATATTTATTTTCTCTCTACTCAATATGTATAGAATAAGGATAACCACCAGAGACTTCGTATATTTAATAGTTCATTTTGATTAGATCATCCCAATAGAGTAACTATCATCCACAGTCAAGTTTTTCTTCATGATCAAATAAATGATTCTTCTAAGTATTTTTATTCACTTGAAATATCAATATTTACAAAGTTTTTTACATATATAATTCTGGTTTCAATTATCACAACTTCACTATCATTCCTCCACATAACATTATATCTATGAGAGGGGGTGGTAACATCCATCTCATTATCATTTTATAGGTATATTGAACAAAGGAGACATCTCCTCAAATAAATCTTGCACGTACTCTAATTGACGATAAACATGGTGCGATCGCTCGTCTCCTACAATACACATTCGCTATAGCATCATTTCTGTACTAGTACAGAGAAGAAGCTCCTCCTCCTCCTCAACTGTGAGCTCGTCATAACATCAAATGATGGTTACTAGTACCGAGAAGAAGCTCCTCCTCCCAACTGTGAGCTCCCACTCGCTCCATCATCCTAAAAGATTGAGAACACTATGATCAAACTGAGTTTCGGTCACAAACCTGTAATTTAGTTCAATTTCGGGGATAGTTTATTTTCGAATCACCAAAGAAATGTATTTACCATAATGTCTACAAAAAAAACTAGAGTTGTGGTGCAGCGGTGAGTTGTAGTAGTAGTAGTATTAGTTGAGCTAAAAAGACGACACTATTAAATTTTGGATTATTTAATCTCTCTTTGGGCAATTAAATTAAGTAGATAAGGATATATAGCATCAACATTTTACATTTTTAATTAATTTCAGGTTTTTGTTTTATATTGATGAAGAATTTGAAACACAACTTCAACTAGTTTTTTTTTGTGTCGAAATAGATAAAGGTCCAATACCTCAGTTAATAAGAGGTTACTTCTGTAACTTATGTCTATTGATAACTTGTTATAGTGTCAAAACTTTTTCACAGAGGACATTTTTCAACTAAAAGTAATGAGCTGCGAGCTAAATACAAAAATCATGATTTTAGACACCGTTTTTAACTAGCTAGGGCTAAATATTTGTTAACGTGATCATTGAGGACATTTTTCAACTAAAAGTAAGAGTACTATACTAAATCAAAGATGTGTAGAAATAATAACGAATAATTATTCAAACTTTCATTTCTGTAAACTTTTGTCTAGTGATGAACTTGTTCGAGTGACAAAAACTTGTTTCCACATAGAGCATTTTTTCAAGTAAAATACAGAGCTGCTAGACTAAATAAAAAATCAATGAATTTATGCACAGTTTTAACTAGCTGGGCTAAATTCGTTAACGATGTATCATGAGGACATTTTTCAACTAAAAGTAAAGAGGCTACTAACTAAAGTCAAGAGTGCAGAAATAATAACGAATATTGTTCCTACTTAATTTCTGTAAACTTTTGTCTAGTGATGAAACTTTTAGAGTGACAAAAACTTTTTTTGAACACAAGAGGGCATTTTCACTAAAAGTAAGAGCTACTAGACTAAATACATAAAAAATCATGAATTTTTCACGTTTTAACTAGCTAGGGCTAAATTTTTTAAACGATGGATCATTGATGACATTTTTGTCAACTAAAAGTAAAGAGCGTACTAGACTAATCAAAGTATGTGCTGAATATAACGAATAATTGTTTCAACTTATAATTTTCTGTAAACTTTTTCCTAGTGATTAACTTGTTAGAGTGACATGAAACTTTTTTTTCCACAAGGAACATTTTTCAACTAAAAGTAAAGCGCTACTAGACTACATCAAAGATGTGCAGAATAATAACGATAATGTTCAAACTTTAAATTTCTGTAAACTTTTGTCCTAGTGATGAACTTGTTAGCGTGTCAAAAACTTTTCACAGAGGCATTTTTCAACTGAAGTATGAGCTGCTAGGCTAAATTAAAATTCATGAATTTATGCACAGTTTTTACTAGCTAGGGATAATTTTGTTAACGATGATCATTGATGCACCTTTTGTCAACTAAAAGTAAAGAGCTACTAGACTAAATCAAAGATGTGCTAGAAATATAACGATAATTGTTCTCACTGAAATTTTCTGTAAACTTTTGTATAGTGATGACTTGTAGAGTGACAAAAACTTTTGTTGCCACAAGAGGACATTTTCAACTAAAAGTAAAGAGCTACTGACTAAATAAAAAAAAAATCATGAATTTATTCACAGTTTTAACTAGCTAGGGCTAATTTGTTACGATAGGATCATTGAGGGACATTTTTTTCAACTAAAAGTAAAGAGCTACTAGACTAAATTCAAAGATGTGCCTGAAATAAAACGAATATTGGTTCAAACTTAAATTTTCTGTAAACTTTTTGTCTAGTGATAGACAACCTTGTTAGAGGGACTAACTTTTTTTTTCCACAAGGCGGTACAATTTTTCAATAAAAGTCGAGCTACTAGACTAAATCAAAGATGTGCAGAGTAAATATGAATAATAGTTTCAACTTAATTTTCTGTAAACTTTTGTCTAGTGAGACTTGTTCGAGTGACAAAACTTTTTGCACACGAGGACATGTTTTCAACTGAAAGTAATGAGCTGCCTAGAGCTAAATGAAAAAAATCATGAATTTAATGCACAGTTTTAACTAGCTAGGCTAATTTGTTTAACGATGGTGATCATTGAGGACTTTTACACTAAAAGTAAGAGCTACTGACTAAATCAAAGATGTGCAGAAATAATACGAATAATATTCAAACTTAATTTTCGTAACTTTTGTATAGTGATGAACTTGTTTAAGTGACCAAAAACTTTTTTCCACAAGAAGACATTTTCAACTAAAGTAGAGAGCTGCTAGACTAAATAAAATAATCCTGAATTTTCTGGCACAGTTTTTAACTAGCTAGGCTAATTTGTTAACGATGGATCATTGAGGACATTTTTCAACTAACGTAAAGAGCTACTAGACTAAATCAAAGATGTGCAGAAATAATAACAATAATTGTTTCAAACTTAATTTCTGTAACTTTGTCTCGTGATGACTGTTAGAGTGCAAATAACTTTTTTCCACAAGAGGACGTTTTTCACTAAAGGAAAGAGCTCTAGACTAAATCAAGATTTTGCAGGAATAAAATAACGATAATAGTTTCAAACTTAAATTTTCTGTAACTTTTGTCTAGTGATAACTTGTTAGGAGTGACAAACCTTTTTTTCAACAAGATGACCTGTTTTTTTCCCAACTAAAAGTAAAGAGCTGCTAACTAAATAAAAAAAATCATGACTTTGTGCACATTTTACTAGCTAGGGCTAAATTGTTACGCTGTGATCATGAGGACTTCTTCAACTAAAAGTAAAGAGCTACTACTAAATAAAAGATGTGCAGAAATAAATAATAATAATTGTTCAAACTTAAAATTTTCCTGTAAACTTTGTAATGTGCAACTTGTTTAGAGTGACAAAAACTTTTTTTCCACAAGAGGACATTTTTCACTAAAAGTAAAGAGCTGCTAGAACTAAATAAAAAATCAGATTTTGCACAGTTTTAACTAGCTAGGGCTAAATTGTGTAAAAATTCAAAATGTAGGAAAGAAAACCAAATTTCCTGTATTCCTAAGTAACACTACAACAATCAAGAGTTTATGTACAGTTTTTAAATTATAATCACGAAAAAAATTGTCATGCTACAGTTGCGATGTGTGTATAATATACAAGTAGTCTCGGAAATTGTTCATTGAGAGAGAACCGGATTCAGCGGTCTTATTAAAACGATAAGAAATTAAATTAAAAAATTCAACTGAAAGTAAGAAGCAACATCAAAGTTTATAAACGACAGAAATTTTACGTATAAGAAAGGTCACCCGCCTCTCAGACATCACTTTTACACAACTTTTTTAGAATTTAAAAACCAAAGTTTAGTATTATTAAAAATATTAATAAAACTTTATTTATTACCTGAAGCGGAGTTTAATGTTTTACTTTGAACAAACTACTTTGTAAAGCGTTACTTTTTATAAACATCAAGTATAAAGGCATTTACTTATCTAGTGGTTTGAAACCAAGTTCAAAACTAACGATACTGTTTTAAAAAAATTAGTCAATCCAACGCTTCGAGACTTGCTTAGTAGAATAGATGTTGGGGAGTTTTTATCTTAGTTTTTGTATAGAATCGTCTCGGGTTTGTAAAAATTATAGAAAATAGTTTCTATGGGTTTCAAATATGTAAAATCCGTAGGGGAAAATATAAATTAAAAATGAAACGTACATTAGCTATTGAAGGACCCGTGATTCCTTTGGAGTATTCATTACTTTATATATATATATATATAATATTATATATAATATATATATATATATATATATATATATATATTATATATATAGATATATCTATATAATATATATATAATATATATATTCTATATTTCAAATGCAACTGAAAGTTATGACATCAAGAAAAAACACAAATCAGATCGGTAATAACGGCATATTTCCTTTCCTTAATCAAATTATAAATGCTGACCTTAGGATCATGAAAACAAGTTCATTTTGTGTCCTCCTTTCATTTGCATAAGACCCCCAATGTCATAACCATTTCTAATGACGTGTTTTTTCAGAAATAAGTTATTCTACGTGAACAAATAACTTCATATATTGAACGTTTCTGTCATAATTGTGCATAATTTTCCAAAATCCGTCTAATCACTTTTTAGATGGATGTTTTTTTCTTCAACATAGTTGAAATACTCATAACCTATGTCTTTTAGAGATAAAATGGGACCCTTCAGCCCCTGGGGGGAAAGGTTTTTAAGTTATGAATTTAATTACATAAGCCGGTAAAAGTTGGGAATTGAAAAAGATTTGTACTCCAACTCGAAGTCACAACAGTCGAGAGGGGCTTCCTTCGAATGAAAAGATTCTAGTTGACCCTTTTAAGTACAAAAAATAATTGGAGAGGACAATAGCTCCCCCCCATCCACACCACTTTTTCCAAATTGTCTAATGGGAGCACGGAGCCGCAAGGGCCGGCCACGGGTGCGAACCACCACCAAGTTAGGATAGGTTGGTTACCTAACATTCTAGGTGGGCCCCTCTCATCACACCCGGGGCCACGGGGACCGAAAGCTACCCGGGTTGGGACCTCCACCACCAAGGTTAGGTTACTAACATTTTTCTAGGTGCCCCCCCCCACCCCCGGACCACGGGGACCGCAAAGCCTCCACGTTTGGGGGGACCCCCACCACAAAGGTTAGGTACCTAACATTTCT
>JAPEVW010000828.1:15000-44583 GCA_027921565.1 Artemia sinica | reverse complement strand
TAAACCAGTAGTACTATTAAATGACTTTGTCCATCTGGTTTTTAATATTGTACGTATAATTTAAAAGAACTCATATCAATAAAAGGAAATTTTCTTAATTAACAGTTTTTTCAATTGCCAAATAGTTGCCTAAATTAATTGATAGACTTGTTACAGTTTAGTCAAATCAAATGAATCCCCTCTTTTGCTGAAACTCCAAACAGTTTATCATTTGTAAGGAAAAGACCAGTATTGAATAAATTAGATTTTTTTTTGCAATTCCAAACATTAGGAATACAAATTTAATTTACTCTTCCTAGAATTAAGACAGTCCAGTAGCAGCAATCACGTGTACACCCTAGCTGCCTCCCGTGCTAAGCATTGTTTAGGGCATTTTATGTGATATTTTTGCCGTCCAGTTTAAGAATGTGAAATTTCTATTATTTTAAATAATTCTAATATACATTTTTTTAAACGTATTTACTCGTAATTTTCAGTTAAAACTAATAGCTTCTAAATGAACCTTTTTCATAGCTCTGTTGTAAGTAATTGTTTTGCTAAAGTATCACAATAGAGATTTGAATAACTATATCAAAATTGTGATTAGCTTTTATCTACTGTAAATATAAAAGAAAATTTGGAATATATTCACTTTCATGTAAAATACATTTGACGCAACAAGAGTTAGTCCTGTGCAGCGTTAGCCTATGCTAAACCATGAAAAACATAGTTAGCCTGTTTTTATCTAGAAAAAGGGCTTAGGACGAAGGATTTTTTTTTTACGAATAGCTATAGTTTTTTCTCCATGTTTCAGATGTTTTCCAAGAAAAACGGAAACTGTTTTCCCTTCTGGTTTATGCATATGTCCACCAAGTTTTCTTTTTGCCAGTAAAGGATTAACAAATTGACAAAAGATCGAATAAAAACGGAAATAATTGAACAATTTAAAGTCTAACGCTAAAAAGAAACAAATTACAGAAGAAAATTTAGAACAACTCGCAGGAGTGGAACTCGCCTCTGGAGCCAATACTGAATTCGGGGGGAGATGCGAGTACACAGATCTAAGACTTGTAAGCGACAGAAAAGTTTCACCTCAGAATTTGTTTCAACTCCTTATAAACAAACACAATGCAATCACTGCCCTCTACTTACAACGATTGATCGTAAAAAATAATACCGAAAACTGTTGAGAATTTGTTTTATACGATATTTTAGTAAATGCAGATGGGTCTAAAACCCACAAACAAGATCTTTACCAAAAACGAGGCAATACACCATTTTTGCCTTGATCTATGAAATCTGTAGTTGGCGACCACCTCCAGCCATAGAAGAAATGGAGACATGGTTTAAACGGTTTCATGATGTCCCTTTTGCAATTCATGCCCTGTTCTCTCAAGTCCGGATTCTTACTCTGTTTTTGCAAAAATTACCGAATATTAGTTTGAATTCACCTACTTAACTACTTTAGATTTAAACATTTTATTTTTGTGATGGTCAAACTGTACTTCAGGAGGGAGACCGCCCCCGATCGGCACGGCCCACGTTCGGCCAAAGCAAATAATATTAATTTAAACACAAATGATCATCCGGTAGATTCCTAAAGCTCCGCTAGATTGGAGTGTATATTTTTAAAATGGCTCCCTTGATTACAATTTACCAAAAATATCAGATTGAATCGTATTTTTATGGTGAGTAAATCCGGAATTTGGGTTCAAGTTTTGTCTGAAGCTCTACGCCTAACTTCAATACTTGATAGGAGACATAAACTCACGTTGTATTCTCTTGATTAAACGCCTGGCTTTGGGCATCTTCGAAGACTCGCCATCTTCACCAGTCCTGCTGGCTAACCCTTTTTTTATCCCCGCGATATAGCGATTCACACGTTTCGGCCACTTGTCCCGGCGCGGTTTGGCATGCCAAACAAAGGCGTCCGTACGGTGGACCACGCTTATAACTGATAAACAGCATATTTTAGAGAGTTTGCAGGTCAGCTCAGAACCCAAGACTTGATGAATTCTGGCGTTATTAAGCCTGTTGAAAAAACGATTGTATAAGATAAAGATGCACAACCCAAATGAAATGAATATTGAAAATTTTAAAAAATATAAAAATCGTAACTCTTGTTTTCTCAGAAAAAGCAGAAGCAAAATATTGTCAAAAGAATTTCGTAAATGTGATTCACCTCGGAAAACCGGAAACTAATAAATGAAAAAATAATAATGTTAAAACAGAAATATTCCATCCCTTACAATTCCTGAAGGACTTAAGATAAATGATGAGAGCGGTGGCGGAACATTTGCTGACCTTTAGCAAAGGTGGACTAATCTGGTAATAAAATTTCTGCTGGAACACATAATTATAGGAAATATTTCCAAATAAAGTAGATAAGACTATATTTATGTACCTATCCGGTTTCTGAGTACCAAAAGCTGTTACTAGTTTGAACACTGGTTTTCGACAGAGTGGTGATGTAAATTGCGACTTGCTGTTTAACAATTAACTATTTGTACTTTTTATGCGCTTTCTGTATTTTTTACTTCTTGCATTAAAACTAGATTTTTCTCAGTTTGTATTAACGTAGCTAAAATTTTTACTTTTGTTTAAAAAAAGGTGCTAAAGATATCCAAACAATTATGCTCTATTACTATTTTATCACCTGTTTTCTAAAGCTTTTGAAAAGATAATAAAAAATAGATTTATTTCTTTCCTGTTAAAGAATCTAGTTTTTTTCCTCCTATCCGTTTGATTTTTTTGAGTGGTCATCAACAGAGCAGCATATTTCTTTACTCATTTCTTTATCAGAGGCTATGGATGATATTTATTTGGCGGCAATAAAGTTTTTGAATTAAAAAAGCGTTTTGATACAATAAGATCATGCCAATTCTTTTTGATAAATTCAAATATAGAATCCATGGAGTGCTGAATTAATGAGATCGTTTATCCGAATAAGTTTTTAAAGTCCAAGTTTGTTGAAGAATCATCTCATATTTTTCACGTTGAAAATATAGGGTTACCCAGGATCTGTGTGGGGCCTACTTTTTTTTTATGTATTAAATGATCTTCCAAATTGCCATCGTTCGGTATGAGTTACCAATAATTGTTTGCGGATGATACAGCAATTAGTTTTGAAGTCGGGCAACAAGAGACCTAACGATTGTTTCCTGGAGACTTTGCTTGTAATTGTATTTCTTGGTTTGATGCTAACCGATTAACTACCTAACTTAGAGAGTCGGAATTTATGGTTTTTAGGAGAAGTTCGAGGTCATTGAAGCGTGTGTCATTTCAAATAGTACATATTGGACTTCCCTCCTATAAAAAGAGTTGATGTATTTAGATATTTAGGTCTCGTATTGATTCAACTCTGTCGTTTAAGGCGTAATTAGTAAACTTAAAGCAAACATCGTCCAATAATCTCGGTTTTTCCATAGACAAAGTTTCTGTTTCCCTACCAAATCATGAGAAACTTTATAATTTTTTCAGATAAAGCAAATAAAGGAGATATTACGAGTACCTCTGTTTCTCCTTTGTCAAAATTTATGTATATTGTATTTATGCATAATAAAACTCTCTCTCTCTCTCCTCATCTCCTCTCCTCTCATCTCATACCTCTCTCTCTCTCTCTCTCACTTCATCTCTCTCTCTCTCTCTCTCTCTCTCTCTCTCGGTCTCGCGCAAAGCAAACTCTCTCTCTCTCTTCTCTCATCTCTCTCTCTCTCTCTCTTCTCCCCTCTCTCCTCTTCTCTCTCTCTCTCTTCCTCTCTCTCTCTCTCTCGCTCGCTCTCTCTCTCTCCATCTTCTCTCATCCTCTCTCTCTCTCTCTCTCTCTCTCTACTCTCTCTCTTCTCTTCTCTCTCTCTCTCTCAGTCCTCTAGTTGAACTGCAAGTCTAACTTTCCATGTAAATTCTAAACGAAAAATGGTTAGAAGTAAAACAGAGGAAGCAAAGAAAGAAAGAGGCTGGGTCCAGAATTTATAAGCAGCAGTTTTTTTCTGTCTTTCGTCGACAAAGTCAGTCAGAATCCTCTGCAAGTGCCATGGGGTGTCTTCTAGAGGAGCACTGCCAGACTACTTGAAAAAAGTTGAGCAGCTGAAATATTCCTCCAAAAAGCCTGGACCTGAGTTTTCTTTCCTACCTGGTTGATAACACACGACAAATATTTACTGAGGAGTAAGAAAAAGGAATAGGACCTTAATTGAAAACGATAGCTGAATCCATTTCGGCTGTACCCCGCGAAGCGCGTAAACCTTGCATACAACTATTCCATTACTAAGGTTATAAAACTACCAGACAATGGAAATGCGAAGGCTCTAGTGGACGTGAGGCATTGCAAGTGGATAGGTATGTGGTTTTATTGCTCGCCATAAGTATCTATCAGTGAGAACGCCAGAAGGTACAAGCCTAGGACGGGTGACTACTTTTTCATCGGCAAACTTTAGGAATTTCTTTGACAACTTGGAGCGGGTCCCGTAGATAAATACAAGTTCAACCCACAAAAACACTAGAATGGTAGACGATCGGGTTTCAACAACCGTCCCCAACACTGGTAAATCATTGCACGGCGAGGAGAAGCAGTAGGGAACGTCGCGTCATCGGAAAGAGGCCAGTTAACTCGGATCTGTGCTGTGTTAAATGCCATTGGGACATAGTCCCTCCTCTACTTATTTTTTCTCCTGGAAATAGTGTCCGGAAATTCACGCAAGGTGCTCCAACCGAGAACGATCATGAACCAAGCTCAGACATGCTTCTGGCTAGATGACTGCCTCCCTTTTTCCTCTTTACTTTTCATTATTTTATCATCATGTCAACACCTCAGCGATACACACTGAATTGCTTGATCTGGCTAAAAATAAGGCGTTGTACTTTGAACCTGTCCCTCCCCATACCTTCTCACAAATTACAGCCCTCTAGACAGGACGTATTGAAACTAATAGTTTTTATCATTACTCACACTTCGTCTCTCGTCTTCCGGAAATTGAATGATGTCCCATTTTGAAGATGGTATGAAACAAACATTATAAGTGAATATAGAGAATTATACTCAGATATCAAAACTCATTGAAATTAATGTAAAACCAATTGTTGCAACAAAATTATAGCGTCAATTCACAAACTAAATAGAAAACCTTTCACCAGAAGACCCATTGAAGACATTTTTCAAAATACTGAAGACCAATAATTAAAAAGCAAGTTTTTGGATTGAAAATAACAAAGCGAGTTGAATGTAATTTAAGGCTAGCATAAATAAATTACAACGAATTGAAATAAAGGATTTCGTAATTCTACCATGCCTGCTAATAATTCACTGCAGTGCCGAACGGCTTAACCCATTACGACCAATGTTCCCATTTGGGAAACAGACAATTCTGAATTTTTTCTGTTGTATAGTCCAGTAGAAGAGTGACTTTTTGTTCACACATAGTTTTTTTCCCGATGGCAAAAGTGTTAACCAGTTTTTCCTCATCTCGCATATTCCAATGTACGTATTTTTTGTATTCTGTCAAAAAGAGCCATATTTTTCACAGTTTTAGTGAGGCTGGTAAGGGATGTTTTTAGTCATCAAAAAGAAAAGTATGGTACAGAGACTTTTGTTTTTTAAGGTAACCTGATCTCATTTTTTAAATTTCTACTGAGCGCGAACGACAGAAATAAATATTTTTGATAAGGATAGTTAGCGTCGCCACTGATCAGAACCTTTTCTAACCTGCACTGTTGTTTCGGCTTGTAGGTGGTCATATTTTATAATTTATAAAGTTCTGGATGTTGGTTGTAAAGTTAAAGTGCAGTGCAGAAACTTATTTGTGATGTTTAGGGGACATGCCTCTTGTGCACATTGATGACACGTTTCCTTCTAGATAAATACACCTGTCCTGTCTGTAAAAGAGGCCTAGCTGTCTTAATTAGTTTTCTGATTGGAGGTGACGGTGAAAGTTATTGACTTTGCTGTGATTTCTGCCCATCCCAGACCTTTGGTGTGACGAGGAGCAAGGGGGTGATGAGCGAATTTCAAAACCAGATGGTAATGCATCCGGTGTCGTTGGTGCTATTGGAAGTCCACGTAGGAGTTGTCAAATACTAGGAAGATCGGGCCGAGTCTTTCTAGTTTCAGAAGGAAACGTTCACTTTAAGCCTGATGACCAAGGAAAGTGGAAGAAAGCCTACAAATAAAACGACTGTACAAACCCTATCTCTGCCTCCTAAATGAAGAGAAAAATCAAGGAAGGACTATTGATCATGAGCAATATCCCAAACTAGACAACGAGCAGTGGAATCTCCTAGGAAAATCTGATTGGAATATTTTTGTGATTTTATGACGGAGATTCCAACACATATATTCATGAAAACAAGGTTGGTATGCGAAATAGTGAAACAACCCTCATTTACAATAGATTAATTAGAAAAACTTTCCACCAAAATAAGTTTTCAAAAGAAAGTAAGAACTCCATTAAACAAAAATGAGCAAAAATAAAATCATAATCTACCAAGCAGAAAACTACCAAAATCAGCATCGATAAAGAATGAAACCAAAAACAACAGAGATTACGATAATACCTAGTCAAACTCAAACGAGCAGAAATTAACAAGATTAGGGCTCACAAACTGCTATGCCTTCCAGGCCAGAACAAAAATTTGCAGGCTACTAAAAAAAACAAATGATGTGAATTGTCAGTTTAATTACATATACTGATCTTTAGTAATCAAATGTTAATATTAGTTGGTCTAACCCATAAAGTTGGGCTGAAAACCCTATGCCTTCCCAAGGCCAAAGAAATTTCCACTTTACTGAAAAAAATGTAAATGTTTTGCTTTTAATAACTTTTAATAAATCAATAATAATTAATCATTTTTGAATTGCTAATATCAGTATAGTATATCAAACTGGACAATGCCATTTCATTTGTATTTTTTTCGAGTAAAGTGCGAAATTTTGTTCTGGGCCTTGGGAAGGCATAGGGTTTTTGAACCAAAATTTATGTAATTTCTGCTCTTTGAGGTTTTACTCTGTTATTTATTGTCATTTCTTTCGTTTTGTGTTTCATTTATTTATCGGTGCTGATTTGTAGTAGTTTTTATGCTTCGTAGATTATTTGATTTTATTTTTGCTCATTTTTTGTTTATGGAGTTATTTACTTTTCTTTGAAAACTTATTTTGTGGACAAAGCTTTTTTTAATTAATTCTGTTCGTTTTTATATGACATAGTCTTTTAGTGAAAAAGAAAATAATATTTTTAATTTTTGTTTTTTACAGATTTTATAGTTTGAACCTGCTATTTGTATGCAGGATAAAAGTTTTCTCAATTTTTGGGACACAATAACAACCCTTTTAGAATCTGGACACAAATATAGTGTTTTAATTTATTTTCATACCTCCTCTATTTGCCCTGAAATGGAGAACTTGATACCATTCTAAAAAAATGTTTATTTTCTTGATAGCTTGATACACTTACGCTAATTTGATTTGTTTAAATTTTAGAGCAGAAGTAGCACCGAAAGTTTGAAACATAACACCCCTCGTCGGTTCTTGTGATACTGCAAGACGCCTTATTGGGGAATCAGATTAATGCAGTGCATTTTGATTTATCTTAAGCAACATTTTGTCTTTAAACATAATGGGCAAATGAGATGGTGGGCTTTGGAGGGGGTTATTTGCCCTTCCAATCATTCTTTGACCTATTAAAAAAGGGCATCAGCCCTATTCTATTTTCATCGAATGATCCCTATTTTTCGAATTTCTCACGCACCTCTTCGATACAGTGCTCTGGTCTAGACAACACCAACAACAAAAAATAATACATATAAAATGTCAGCTTTCTATCATTTTCGACTATTAGAAAGGGCACTAGGCCTTTCGATTTCCAATCGAATGAGCCCTTTTTGAAACGAACAACGCGTTCTATAAAAAACCTTTATGCCCCAGGGCATAAATGCCACCCTACCCTAGGGCTGTTATGTGTTGTCATCCTCTAAGACCTATTCCAGAACTTTTTCAATACGTAAACGCCAAAGTGGCTATCTCAAAATTTTTGAGTGAATGTTTTGGGAAAAATGGCGTGGAAGGGGTGTTAATTGCCTTCCAACTAGCTTTTTGAATGTTAAAAGGCACTAGCCATTTCAATTACCAATCGAATGAGCCCTTTCTGAAGTTTCTTTCTAGACAAGGCGTTCTATAAAAAACCTCATATGCTCCCCATGGTATAACTTACCTCATAATGCTTCCCAGGGTATAACTTACAAAGTGTTTCCGGGAAATTGTGGCCGTGAGAGGGCTGTTAGTCGCTCTCCAATAACTTTCAACTATTAAAGAATGGCCGTTTGAAGTTTCGCGACAAGAACAACTTTCAATAAAAAACCTTAAAGGTCCCCCAGAGGCTATTAACTTTAAAACCCCTTGCCCTGAGGGCTGGTGGTGGGGGGTTTATCATTCTCAAATATCCGAATTTCCCAGAACTTTTCTACTACGTTGAACAAAATGAATATCTGACGATTTTGATTGGTTGTGTTTTGGAGGAATGGTGGAAGTGACAGGGGGTGTAGTTTAACCCTCCACATTTTCAAACTATTAAAAGGTCACTAGCCTCTCCATTTCCCAATTGCATGAGCCCCTTTTGAATTTTTTACGACAACTCTATCAATAAAACCTTATATGACCCCAGGCAATAACTTACAAACCTTCTTCCCTGGGGGTTCTGGGGGTTTTGACATCCTTAAATACATATTTCCAGAAAAACTTTCAACTTCGTTTAAACAAAATGGCTATCTCTTAAACTTTTGTTGAATGTTTTTTTGTGGAATGGATGGGTGTTTAGATGGGGGCTAATTACTCTCCACTCACTTTCGACTATTAAAAGGGCAATTTTCGATGTTCATTAATCAAATGAGTCCTTTTTGAAATTTCTTCAAACAACTTGCTATTATTAACCTTATATGCCCCCAGGGGGGGGGCAATAACTACCAACCCTTTCAAACGAGATGCTCTGAGGGGGTTATCATCCTAAAAGGTACCTCATTTTAAAAACTTCCACTACGTTTGAACAAAATGGATGCTTCAAAAATTTTTGATTGGATATGTTTGGGAAAATAATGGCGCGTGAGAGGGGCGTTAGTCCGCTCTCACGATCACTTTCAACTATTAAAAAAGGCACTAGCCCGTTCAATTTCAAGTGATTGAACCTTTTTGAAGTTTCTATCTACGACAACGCTTTCTGTAAAAACATTATATGCCCCCAGTATGGGGGGGGTGGCATAACTTACCACCCTTGCCCTGAGGAGCTGTGGCGGTGAGGGGTTGTCATACCTTACAGTCACGACCTAATTTTCCCAAAACGTCAGACTACTTTTGAATAAAAATGGCATTCTAAAATTTTGATTCGATGTGTTGTGGGGGAACGTTGGCCGTGAGAGGGGGGTTAGTTGCCGCTCAAATTCACTTTCGACTATTAAAAATGACTCTAGCCCTTTGAATTTTTCCATCGAATGGCTTTTTTCAAGTTTCTACGACAAAGATTTCAATAAAAACCTTATATACCACCAGAGCAATAGCTTATAATCCTTGTCCTGAAGAACTGTGGGGGGAGTGTCCTGTTCCAAGGTATAATTTTCGGAACTTTAAAACTCGCGTGGAACAAAATGGCTATCCTTCAAAATTTTTGATTGGAATTTTTTTGGAGAATTGATGGGCTGGAGGAGGGTGTTAGTTGCCTTCCCCAATCCACTTTCGACTATTGAAAAAGGTCACTAGCATTCAATTTCCAATCGAATGAGCCCTTTATTTTGTAAATTTCTTTGACAAAGCTTACTAATAAAAAACCTTATATGCCGCCAGGGCAATAATTTACAACGCCTTGCCCTGAGGGCTTTGGGGGTTGATCATCACAAAGAACCTAATTTTCCAGAATTAAAATCTACTTTGAATAAATAGCTATCTCAAAATTTTGATTGGATGTGTTCTTGGGGAAATGGTGGTTTTGGCAAGGGTTGTTTTAGTTGCCTTCCAATCATTTTCGACTATTAAAAAGGGCCACTAAGCCATTTCAATTTCCTAATCGAATTAGCCCTTTTTTTGGAGGTTTTCTACAGCACTAAGTTCTTTAAAAACCTTATATGCCCCCAGGGCATAAATTACACACCCTTGCCCTGAGGGCTGTGGGGGGGTTGTCATCCTCAAAGACCTAATTTCCGGAACTTTAAAACTACGTTGAATAAAATAGCTATCTCAAAATTTTGCTTTGGATGTGTTTGGGGAAAAGATGGGCATGAGAGGGGGGTTATTTGCCTTCCAATAACTTTCGACTATCAAAAAGGGCACTATCCCTTTGAATTTCCAATCGATTGAGCCTTTATTGAAGTTCCTACGACAACGCCTTGGTATAAAAACCTTATCTGCACCCCGAGGGCATAACTGAATAACAACTTGCCCTGATGGCTTTGGGGAAGTGTCTTCCTCAAAAAACCTAATATCTAATCTGGAATCAACTATGCTGAACAAAAATGTCCAGTATCAGAATTGTGATTGGATGTGGTTTAGAAAAAATGGTGGGCGTGTGAAGTGGTGTTAGTTGCCTTCCAAATTACTTTCAAACTATTAAAAATGGCAGCAAAGCCACTCCAATTTCCACTTAAATGAACAAAATGTTCATAACTTTTCAACTACGTTGAACAAAATGGCTATCTCAAAATTTTGATTGGAATGGTTTTTTTGCGGAAATAATGGGCGTGGAAGGGGTTGTTAATTGCCTTCCCAATTACTTTTGACTGTTAAACAGGGCACTATCCATTTCGGTTAACCAATCGAATGAGCCCTTTCTGAAGTTTCTAGACAAGGCGTTCTATAAAAAAACCAAAACATCACATGCCCCCAGGGTATAACTTTACCTCATATTGCCGCCCCGGTATATAACTTAACAAGTGTTCGGGGGAAATGGTGGGCGTGAGAGGGCTTGGTTAGTCGCTCTCCAATAACTTTCAACTGATTAAAAATGGCCGTTTTGAAGTTTCGCGAAACAACACTTTCAATAAACAAACCTGCAATACCGAGCCGACGCTGTACTAACATCTTTCTTCTCAAGAAATAGGGTCCCTTTACACTCATCACCAGCAACCCATAAATTACATATTAATTTAGAAGGCGTGGAAACATCCAAGCTTGGACACAGGAATCCAAACTTTGTAGGTAGGCATATGACAAGTAGAACGTAGACTATTTAATAACGATCAATTCAAAAACTTTAGCAAAAACACTTGAAACAGTGATTGCATACTGTACGGACAAACAGGTCATATGAATTCTATACTTTGTTAAAGAATCGGTGAATAAGACCACACCAAAAATAATCTGGAACTACACCCCTGCCAAAAAAAGTCTGTTAAAGCAACGAAAGATTACAGATGACAATTGTAAGACGACACTTAGAAAATGAAGGTGCACATACACTGTCAATACCTATCGATTTTTTCCTTTTTTTAAGTTTTTACGTAAAGTCCACTAATAGTTTTAGTACTAATTACGAAAGGCATCTGGCCCGAGGAGTGACCAGTCATCATATCATTTCACTTTCAAAATTGTTTTAGTACAAATGTTCAAGCAAAATGCCTCTTTAAAATATGAATACTATTTGTGAACTCACTGATATTAACTTTATATTTTTCCAACCGGTTTTTTTTATTTGCCGAACGAGTCCTTCATAAAGTATATCGGTCCATTCGATATCGTTTCCAGCAACTATAATACTTTGAGCAACTTCGATGAGGTTTTAGGCTTTCTTCTAAAAATGTCCACTTTTTTAAGTACCGGGAAGTACTAATTTATTTCAAATCTTTTTTGTTTATCACACTCATCTCCACAAACGAAGCCCAAAATTCCGATTATTGGTGTTTTGACTTTAAGAAGGCTTTTTAATCTAGACCATCCAAACTTCTTGGGTGCACGAAGTCTTCACATTCTCACTGGGACAGTGTTGCAATCTTGGATAATTTTTTTTAGCTTGAATAAGTTGCCCTGAAGGAATTAAGGTCAACCGTATAGTGGTCCTGATCTATCCGCACGTTTGCCGCTGAAGAAGCTAAAACTGATTCATATTTTTATTCAAATATGTGGTCGCGACTCTGATTGTAAAAAAACATCCTTATTAATTTTATACTATTAATTAAGATGAAACAAATTTTAGTTTTTTCTTCTACCAGATTCAGAATAAAGTGCCACTTACTGGAGGTTAGAGAGATATAATCGTTATATTCACCTTCCGTGACAAACATTTACCTATGAGACCTGAATCAGGAGAATGGAAGAAATACCTCCTAGTGAACGTACGCGCCTAGGATGGAAATAATCGTGTATATGTTTTTGAAATGAACCCTGTATCCGGTGGCAAAAATTAGGAAAGTTTCAGCTCATTTTACATGATTTTCTGGAGTAAGGTTGCAATAGGCACACTTTTTTATATGCATTTCTTTCCTTATAATTTAGCGACTTGTCCTGCAAGCAATCGTATAAATTTTTCTTTCAGAAGCTTTTGTCTTCTGTAAATTGGTTAGAAGTAAGAGATTAAGTATGATAAGTTCATGCATTGGTTACGGCAAGATTGCTAGGACACACAACTTCAATCAATTCATAATTGATAAGTTTGTCAAAAGCTCGCTAGACCACTGCTTACCCTTCTTTTTTTGGGGGGGGGGAGTAAGTCCTTTTTAGCTGGGGATAGATGTATTGTTTTATACTATGAAGCAGGGCGTAAAAAGCCTAGGATTAACCTCTGTCAAAAAAAGCTCTGTCCTTTTTAAACAAAATCACGCTAAATTATTTATTTAGTTTCCTATTAAGCCGCAATTTTTTCAAGCCACCACACCATTATATTCAGCAACATAACGAGAGAAGTCTGTGAGCACTCATTGCAATCCGTAGGATCTGTTTCTTTTTCTGAAACTGATTTCTGATTTTTCGGGGAGGATACTAAATAGCATTGAGGACCTGAAGCTTTCCATTTAGCACACTCGTTTTTTTTCTGCATGCAAGTCTGCCTCCTTCAGTTCCTTTATGGCCAGTTCCTGCACAGTGAGAGCATACCTCAGTTATTAAGACTATTGAGGGCTATTTGGCCTACGAAAATGGCGATTGTAGTAATGGCCGTGTTTAAGAAGTGAAATTCCATAAGATGGACCACACATTCAAACCGATATTTTGAGGATTCTTTTCATGTTTTATCCAAAGCTTCCTTTTGATGGGAGAAGAGTATAAATTTCAGAAACCTAACCAATCGGTTTCAGGCTTTCCACACAACTGGGATCAGATTAATTACTTTTGCTGCCACATACACGTCTGAATAAAAACACACAACCCTCTGAAAACCTTTTGTTAATTATAGGTTCTTTTTGTTATCTGCTCCTGAGACGCTATCCTAGTTTTCCTACACATCTGGTTTTCAAAAAAACCTTCATTCTTTATACATGGCGCAATTGCATTTGACCCGTTTGATGTACATCCTCAGAGATCAAAATGACAAATTTTGGCAACGTTTCCTTATCTTTCAAACACGTACAGAAGCGTTTTGCTAAATCCAGCACGTTTTTTTTTAATTCTTGTTAGCTGTTTTCTCTTTCTATCATCAGATTCGAATCTCTCATAGAAAGGACATAGTATTTTCTTTGGCTTCAGCAATTGATTCACGGGTGGAAACCTTACCGTTCTATTCTACTCACTTAAAACCTCTGTTTTTAAACCGCATACTAATTGTTCGGGAAAATATAGTTAAATATCGGGCCTCCACACAAGTTCTAGCTTTGCCGCCCTAAGCCATGTTAGCTAAATAAATAAGTCCAAGTAAAACCAGTTATTTTAGATTAGCACAAAGTCCCTCTCTTCAGTAATTGCATAACTCTTTCTCTTACGATTGTATGTCCCCAAGGGAATTCAAAATAACCAGCCAAAACAGGGTCCCGATTATAACTAAAAATCGAAATAAAATTACAAAGATTCCAACATAGGTTATCATCCAAAAACTACATTGCTGTTTAAAATAGGTTAATATCCAAAAACGCAACGAAAATCCTTAACCATCACTTAGTCTTTCTAGTTTGAAAAGTGCAAACTTTGATGTCGAATCTATTTCAAAACTCTAAGGTATAACCAAAACTGTCAATCTAGCAACGAGGGACCTCGGAGAAAACAACAACATCAACTGTTTTTGACAATTTCTGTCCTGGATAAGGTTTTAACCGAATGGTAGACTTTGATTCATCCCTGTTTTAAATTTATAACATGACAATCTAGATTAATTTTCACTTGGAATTATTTTGTTTTTGCCCGAGTTTTTCTTATTAGTTTCCTCTTCGTTTTTTGGTTTTTCATTTATTCATTTACTGTCAATTTATTTTCGGTTTATCTTAATGTTCGGTACGGGTTTTTTTATTATTGATAAGTTTTTTAGCCTTACAATTACTCTTTACTTCTCTGTTAGGAAGTTTTATTTAATGTTTTCAAATTAATTCTTGTTTTTTTTTCGATTAATAGTTCCTTCATCATATGTTTTTTTACTATGGACGTTTTCGTGTCTTACTAGGTCCCAGCTACGCAAAACATGCAACCATGATCTGGTGAAGAAACATTCTTGGTACTTTTTTAAGTTTTTTATGTCTGTTAAAAATTAGTATGGCCGAGGGCAGTTCAGATTTTATAGAGTTTCAAAAACGTTGCTGGTTTTGTATTCTATAGATTCATTTATATTTAATCTTAATGTGTTCTGTTAGACTATTTCCATTCAGTACAGGATCGAGTTTTTTTTCTGAAACCAAATATTTTCCCGATTTTTATATTGTAGATTATTTAAATTTTAACACTCTCCCTCGAGCCCTACACCTCGACCCATTGTGGGCTTTAAATTTCGAAGATCTCATAAATGCCTAAACGCTTTTACAGTAATATTAGTGATTTATCACATTGATTTCTAGATATGTTGTTAATCAAATATTTTTGAAAAAGGAGCAAATACATTTCATTCATCTTACTACTAAACTGTAAAAAGACATAAACAACTTGCTTATTTTGAAATGAATTATTTTTAGCCTTCCCCCCTCTCTTCTTCACGCCCATACAATATTTGAAGTCCCTTGCTGCCCCCTTACAACTTAGTGAAAGTTATTATCTTGATCCACCCTGAAAATGCTCTGAGATTCTGCAAGTTAGATTAGATTTTTAAGTTTGTGTGAAAAAAAGGTCTCTCCATGTTCTCTCAGAGGGTGTGGGTCATTTCGTATATACCCTGTATACAAATTTTATATACCCTGTAATTACAAATTTTAGAACTGGAACTGGAGCTTTTGGTGCACACCATTTTTCGTTGGAAATTATCTTTTAAAAGTCTATTTCTAGACCTTGCTAGATAAAATTCTGCAAAGACTCCACGCACCATTTTTAAGTGCAAATGGCCCATATTGGCGAAATATTTTTTTTAAAACCAAAATCATACCATCTAGGGTCCCAAAATTTTGTTTTTGATTGGCTCATACAATCAAAATGACAAAAAAGGAGTAAATTTTGAGAAAAGGAGGGTAAAATCATAGATATAAGAGATTTCTTGCTATCCTTGAGAGTAGTTGGGTTAGATGACAGGACAATTTCAGAAATGAATCCATTGGTTAGTTATTGATGAGTCTCTTGGTCTACCTCTTTTTATTTTCTTGGGCTTAGAGGATTACTACATGACAAGGTTTGAAGAAGAGGAAAGCATCTATTTCTCTACAGGTCTGGAACCTATATAAATTTTGTCAAAAAAGTGTTCACCTCGCTTTTGAGTTTTTAATATCCTGATTTCCATTGACCCCCTAGTTTTTAAATAATGCTAATTCCTGCTATTTGCAGTATATATTTTAAGCCATATCAAGGGCTTTTTCAACCTAATAAAAGAGTTGATCAGAAAACTTGGAAGATACTAGTGAACTATTGTTGGCAACACGGAGGTGTAAACCAACAAATATAACTAGCCAGACTTCTTTTAATACACACGCCAACAATAGGCGCCGATATCTTTTGAATACCATGACTACTGCCAAAAACGGTCCGTTATCGCTAACTACTGCATAAAATTGTGCCCAAACTTGAAAGTTTCTTAACAGTTTGTCTCCAGTGTCACTACAGTCAAAAATAATATTTTTCACCGGCTCGACTAGGTTTAGTTGGGTTGAGTTTTTTTTAGGATCAATTTTTTATTTGTATTTTTCTGACTTCTGACCGAAGAACAATTCTGAACCTTTACGTGCATGCCGGTCGGAAGAAAAGTGTATATGGCCATGGAAGAAACTTTTGCACCGATATATGGCACTCTGATGCTGAACCACATGTGTTTCATTAGAGGGTGGTCAACCACGATTCGAGCTACTACCTTTGAATGAAATTTAGAGCTATTATGTGTTCTGGTCAATAGCTTGTTCACATAGATAACAATAAAACCCACGTGGAAAAAGAATAGGGCATAGTCTAGTTCTATATATTTTGAATTAAAGGGGGTTGGTGGTATTACTAGTACTGCGACTGCAGGAATGAAACACACCAAGACTAATTAGTAGACTGTTCTATAAAAAGAAATTTTTTGTTATTTTGCTGTTTCAGTGTCAGATCGAAGAAATATTACGGAATCCTTTTTCGGTTTATGAATACGACACTCCAGATAGTTTAATCAACGAATCATACAAACTAAGACAGCAAAAAGATCCGTTCTATAGAGCACCTTCTTTCATACAGAAGAGTTAGCTTCGGGCTGGGTAGGAAAATCAAATTGTAACCTATATATTTTATTTAAGTAATTTAATTGGTATTTTGGTTAGGTTATGTTTATAGATATTTCTATATATGCTATATTTTACCCCACAGTAGCAACCCTTAAATGTGGCAAAATTGGTTCATAAAATATTATATCTTTCCAATCATATTACTTTACTTCATTTGCATTAAACGCAAACTTCACTTCTCGAATGTGTATTTATACAACCGAACGAGGAGCACTAAAGATTCCAGCAAATTGCCAAATTTGGTGACACCTGAACGGCGAGCCGGCGAAAATATAACGAGAATAAATTGTCACATAAATAGAACAAAAAATCGAGAGTTTGGGCTTCCACCCTTATATAAGAAAAACATAACCAGGGTGGCCTACGTAGATCTCCATAGCAAAGAATATGCACGTGACAGTAATATTTGTCTTATAGACACTCGAGATTCCTTGTATCGTGATACCCTTGAAACCAATAACCTGGTTTTTCATGGTCTTATATACCAGATAATATTATCCCCTAGCTTCGAGCTCGGTGGAAACAAAATTGTAGCTATATTTAATTAAATAATTAGTTTGTTATTATATGGCTAGGTTAGGTCTATATAGGTTAGTTTTAGGTTATGTATTTAATATAATGTGGTCTTGGGCACCCCCCCTTCTTTTAATTCTTCGTTGTAGTTTTAAAAATATTTGTTGATTTAAGGTATTATATTATTCATCATATTTCATAGTAGCATCAGATTAGGGTCAATTCACCAAAATTCACTTTCTCTAACTAGTAACTTGAGTGTGGATGGCTATGATAGACACAAGTGATCCGAAACGCTACAAAAAAAAGAAATATATATTCTCGTTTTCCCATTCAATACTCTTGGTCCTGAATATACGTTTTACACAATTTCGCATAATTTTGTTAAGTTGATGAAAAATATACAATAATAGTTTCTAACATCGCGGCCCACCCCCTGAAAAATACCACTTGCTGGACATGGCTATATAATTATGGCTATATACGAAAGTTTTAATGAATTTTTATAAAACCAATTATCTTTTGGTGCCTATTTCTTATTTATAACAGTTGACTGTTTCTTTTAGCTAGTCAAAAAAAAAGGGTAGGCTAGCATATTCTTCTACCTCACACGGAAAATATGTGAGGTATTAGCTTTTGCCTGGGTGTTTTTAGATTCACTTTTTCTTTCAACTAGGCTTAAATTTGTCACACTAAAAATCCCTACTATGGATCTCGAGCAGTAAATTTAATCCTCTATTCAGCCACAGATTTCCCAAAATTTTTTTTCCCATTTAATAAGAACAATAATTTTTAAAGAGTCTTTAATATCGTCTTACAAATCGGGATTTAGTAAAAGGAGCAATGAGGCCAAAAACAATTGTTCTTCTTCCGCATTATGGGAGTGGCAGGTAAATTTTGAATGGTTTCACTTTAATAACATGAATTTAATTTTCAAGTACATGAAAGGTAAAGTTTCTATTTGGGGAGGGAACAGGGTGGAAAATACTCTTCATCGTAGATAGAGCGTCAATAAATCTGTCACCTTTACCATTTATTTATTCAAAGCCCCACAATCTCTCGGCAAAGAAGCTTATTCTATATATGTTGCCATAAATGATTCTTTTGGTCTTATTAGTCCTTTCCAGAGCAAAGTAACTGAGATTCCCCAACTCCGTAATAAAATCCAACCTAGGCCTATACTTGTGTATGAGGCTAGGCGCTAGGCTTCATCTTTTCAAAAGTAAACAAAAGTCTGAAAAAAGTAACACAAACTTCCACGCACAAAACAAATAAAGTTTTAAGTTTAAAAACTCAAGAAGCAAACCATATTGAATTTTTTCCACTAAATCACTTTCTTGCAGTCCTAGTCCCGAATAAAAAACAATAATGAACTGGCATTGGGCTTCTCTAGAATCAATACAAGTTTTGTTAAAAATCAAGGAAATAGTAGGCTCTTATAGTTTCTACGAGCGGGAAAATTTTTATTTATATGATGTCAAGTTCTCCTTTGTCTGGTTTTTTGATAATCCAGTTTTCGAATGTCTTGTTTTCTGAAATAGATTAGTATAAAATTATTAATCAAAGAAAAGAGATTTGGCGATTACTATTGGATAAATACAGCTTTGGTTATATGATCCAACAAGTAATTGGAATCCAATAAAGGAAAAAAAAAAATATATTTCTTTGTCAGATGAAGCAATTTCGACACGCCAAAAATACGGCAAAGTTTGAAATGAAAATATACGCTCAAGATATTTACGCCTGGTGGGATGACTCAGAGTATCTTTCCCACGCGGTCACTACTTCAAATAGTATGCCCAGTTTGGCGGGAAATAAGCATATATGTCAACAGTGCTAGTGAACAGTGAAATTGGCAAATTATTTTAATCTTAGCACTCTTTTTTTTCTTCGTCAAATAGTTCCCTATTTTTTCATGCCTTTCAATATATTGCGAATGTTTTGAATAAGTCGGTGGATTGGCATGTGGCAACCCTGTTCGGTGGATAAAAAAAGGGTTGTTGGATAAAAGCTTTGTTAAAAAATCAAGCTCAGAGAACTCTGGCTTGTGAATATTCTTTTATTGATAAGTCAACCGGTAAAATATTTGAATATATTCACGTAACATGACGTACGAAATAAAGTGATACGTTACCACTCACTGTACTTTTTTATACTTTTTCTGAAGCATTAATAATCATTTTCCTTCCTCACAATTTTAACTTGTTAAGTCCTTTACAGACCCTCCAAATGTGATACTTTGGTATAAAATTATAGAATTGGTATTCTGCCCTGATAAGGAGTTACATGTTAGATAAAACAATTCTTACTTTAAAAATATGTATGCATGATCCGTAATTATACAGACACACATATATTCAAGGGGAGTAACCTTTATCATCACAACTCTTTTTCCTCTTTTTTTCGCTTCTTTTTTTCCAACTGTTAAAAGAGAAACGAAATTCAATTTTCTTCTCAATGGCTTACAATACGCAATCCGTAAATCCTTATGAATTGGCCGTGCTATATTTGCCCAAATAAATTGTTCTAGTATAATAGCCGTGCAGCCCCCGTCATGTTAATTCCGTTTTTATTTATTTTTTTTATATGAGCTAGGGAGCGGAAAAGTACAATAATATTAATACAACATAACCTAACTATCAATTCTAAAATCAACAGCTCTCGGCCGGAACTCGTCGCTATTAAACTCGGCCGGGATAAACGTCTATCTATAAAACACGATTTATAGAACAATTAATAGTGGGAATTTCAAATAGAAATTTATGGGTTGCGTTTTAGGCATAGTGGGAGAAATTGAATTTTTTTTCTTTTAAGTTATGAAGAAATAAGGAAAAAAGAGGGAAGACTTGATGATAAAGGTTTTCCCCCCTATGGTATGATATATTAACTATGGATCATTATAAAAAAACACTTCTATAGAAGTAAGTAATTTTTTTTGTTATACAGTCTGGCCCCTTATCAGAGTAGACCGATTATTCGAAATTATTTTATCTGATACGTTTTTTCTCTGTATATTCAAATATGGCTCATAGCCTCTGTCAGCGGTCATTAAAACTATTTTACGACTATAAATTAAATCTATTATCCTAGACAAAATTGAGAATCATATAATGCATAGCCTAGGAAACAGGTTATTATAAGGCAATTATGGGTAAGTATATTTGAAAAGTTCTACCAAATTACATTGTATTTGAGTTATGGGAATTACAAGTGAATACACCATTTGATGCCTTTTGTGTAAGTTTCTATGAATTCATATTATATGAGTTAAGGACTTAAAGTGGAATACTAGCCCATTTGATGCCATTTTTATGTCTGATTACAAATATAATCAGTATTTCTATTGGAAATGAAATTTTCCGCCCTCTCCCTATATTAGGCTATACCTAACCCAACCTAACACTGAAATTGGCGTTATATAAGGGGGGGGGGGCCTGAAATTCATTTCCAATAAGAAATGCTTATATATATTTGTAATGCAGACATAAAAAAAGGACATTGAATGGTGTATTCACTCTTAGGTCCTAACTCTAATAATTATGATTTTGTAGGAACTTTTTACTCGACCTTCTTTTTTATGCTGATTAACCAATATTAGATAATCATATTTCTATTGGAAATGAATTTCAGCCACCGGCCCCCCGCCCTCTATATATACCGTAACCCAAACCAGTAACCCTGAATTGTACCAGCGCATATATAAGGGGGGGGGGGGCTGAAATTCATTTCCCAATAGAAATGATTATTATATTTGTAATCAATCATAAAAACAAGGCATCAATGGTGTATTCACTTTGTGTCCTAACTCAATAATATGATTTGGTAGAACTTTACGCAATTTTATTTAGGAAAGTTTAGAAAGATTAGATTATAGATAGTCAATTATTAAATTCTAAGACCATAAAATGTGGATTGAGCAGTATTTTTACTTTATTTGTTGGTCATTCATGTGCACTGCTCCTAATATTTTCCCAAGACCATCATTCATTTATAGTTTGGTTTTCACCTTCGAGTGGGGGGGGTAAAGTAAACACTCATTAGATCTAGGGCTACATCCTTATTAACAAATTGTGTGGTGTAAATGAAGATTAGTGGGCTTTTGGTCTTATTATAGACTGTAGGCTAGGCCCTATGTTAGCTTAGGTCATAGTTAAATACAATTTTGGATTATTAATGCAAATGGTTATTGTATGTTTAAAATGTTTTGTGTAAGTTTACAGTTTTTTTTTTTTATACTAAGCACAATTAAACTAGGAGTAAAAGTGATAATTAGCATCACTGCTATGCCTTGCTCTTCTATACTCTTTCTCTCAAGTAAGATATCCTTTTGTCTTCTGGGTAGCATAGTTCGCATTTTTATCCTCTATAATGGGATCCCAGGAAGAGGACAGTCCATGAAGTTTGGCAAGGTTTTTTAAGAAAAGCTGTCTCATTGGAAAAAATTGCCATTTACCAGCTGTATTTAGGAGTGGAATTATTTATTATCTCTATAGTCCCTTAGAGAGTAATAATATTACTTTAAAAAACAAATTTTCAGGAATGGTTTATGAAAGCAGCCCAAATCCCTCAATAATGAAAATCACAACAAAACTTATGGCAGTTTTTTTGAGGGGTTTCTAGCTTTTTATAAGAGTTTCTGAAAATATTAGATTTGTACAATAAAAAATTTTACTATTCAGACTGAAGAAAAATAATACATTAGCCCATTCCCTGAATCAGCTGCAAAATGGCATTTTTTTTTTTAAGCTAGGCCATTTTTTTTCAGAAATGTGCTTTAAACCAATATAGGTAATGGCAGCCAATAAGTTGATAGTTGCAATTTCAGGAACTGCATGTAAAAATTTTTCTTCATAAACAAATTATAGCCTAACTCTGCTTAGTCATGACTTGGCAACACCAGTTCTACCTCAATTTACCTTAATTTAACGGCCTTACAGAGTGAGATAAGTTCCATGCTAGGATCTGTTCTGCTCTGGCTATCATATGATGTTAATGTTGGAATGTCCCCTGTGAAATGGGCCCCAGTGATGCTGTGCATTAGTTTGGCAGCTGAGAAGGATGGATTGTCCAACTTATAATTTCCATGGCTTGTTGTTCCCATTCTTTGTCAAAGTCTTGACTTGAAGGAGCTACTAGTTGGTGCAGTCACAGTTTTTTGTTTTGGAGGTTTTTCCTAGTTGTTGGAAATATGCTCCAGTAAAAAGAGTTGTTGGCATGTTTATATTTTTGCAATGCAAACTGTGGACAGCTATAGTCAATACACCCAGATAAGAAAAGAATGAGTCATTTCAATCAGGTTTCTGTTTTTGTACACAAAATGAGACTTCCCCAAGCAATTTTATTAGGCCATGTATTGTTTCAAACTGTCATTACTTGGTTATTTTTGGGCAAAAAAAAAGTTTGGGATCCTTGCACCAGTACATCTGATCTTCCTCCAAAATGTAGCCATATTGGCTTTTTCCTGATAAAATTAAGTTAAAATGGGCGGAGCTTAATATTATACTTGGCAAAACTAGGTTCCAAGTGTTTGGAAATTCTTAGTCTGTTGTAGTGGAATACGCTAAACCAAACTGCACTAAAATGTTCCTTTCAGCCAAATTCAAATTGTGGATGACTGGGTTTCTATTATCAGTACTCATTTTCTATTGCGAATATCTTGTATGAACCTTGTCCAAAATTTTTGACAGACAGATTAGGCGCCTAGTCATAATGTATGTGACCTGTTGAAACACGTTTCAGCTGAACATGTAAATACATATGAGCAAGCAATTGGTGTCAAAATCCAAGGGTCCTCCTGACAAAAACAGACTTTGTGGAATTTACAGGTATTTTCTCAACAACATAGATAATGCTGATTATTATTTTTGTTAATAATGTTTCACATGAAAAAAACATTAATTTTTTTGTTAATTAGAGTTTTGCCCAATTTTATGCAAGATTTTTTCCGATCATCTGAGGAACTGCCTGGCTTGGCCTCATGCTATGTTTCATTGATTTTTATAGTATTTGCTTGGTTGATTGGGCAACACACTAATTTCATTTATCCCTTAGTGAGCACTGAACCCACTCCCTGAATTAGGCATGGAATTCCGCTATCCCATCCTCAAAATGCCTAATGAAACATGTTAAACTCATTGGTGTCACAAAACTTCTAATAATATTAAAGTAGGACATGTGCTATATTCGAAGAATTCTATGACTTTCGCAGACAAAAGATAGTCAATAGTTTTTTTTTTTTAAAGTAGGATTAAACTGGTAGATTATCTTTGAAAAATGGCCAAATGGTGACCATACTGATTGTTAACAACGAAAGAAATTTCTGCCCTGTACGCAGTGAAAGCGCAGATAAATATGGGCCCATGTCCAAATAGGCATTAATAAAGAGACCCTATATCACACTATTATAGAATCACACATTGTATTTATAGAATGAGTCCTAGGTCAGCACAATTACACTCCATATGATTTATCCAATTTGTTCCCTATAGTGAGGGCAATTTCTTCAATTTTTTGCTTTCCACTTATCTGAATGAGATTAAGAGGAATGGTGTGCGCGTTTAGATGCATTTACCACCAGTTTAAGCAGTTGAATAGAGAAAACAAACAAATATATAAAAAGAATATGACATGTTGAAATCCGAACGCATGATCTGCCCATTAATTATTCCTCAAGTATTTTGGACATGTGATCCAAATTGGGTTCCAACCTTACATCAAAAGCATGTAACTTTATTATTTTCTGTCAAATTTTGCTGGTGAAAAAATGCGCCAACTTAAGAAAATTTGAAGTTTTTTCCGAGGCTTTTCTGATAAAACTTCAAACTTCTAATCCAACAGATTAAATTTTGAAGATTATTTTTTCTAAATACTGAACCCTTTGCAAACCAAGTCTTTAAATTAAACCTTCTGGAGTAGAAAAAGTGTTTTTTTTACAAAAACTGTCAAATCTTCAGTACCTTTACCCTATTAGTGACAACGCCGGCGTCTGTTTTTGAGTCCTTTAAGGGCTTAAAATGGTATTTGCTGGCAGAAGTGATTATTGAATTACAGTATGAAAGAGCATAAAAATGGCATCAATGGGATATATTCACTTCATTTTAGCTAAATTAGTTGTAAGCTACCCAATTTTTATGCATGACCTCCTTGTTATTAGTATAGGCTTCTTATTTTCCAATAGGAAAATAGGAATAGGCCTATTATAAGCTTTCTGTGAATTGCTTTAGAAAAGGTTAATTTTTAATCAGCTGAACATTGAGATAGATACAGAAATACCCTTATATTTAGACTCAAAGTTTGATCTTGAATTTGAATATAAACATTCATTTTCTTTGAAACATGAATTCTACTCACGCCCCCCCCCTCTGGATTCAGAAAATTCAGTGAATATATAGCTTAACGAATTAAAGCTATAGGCTCATTTAACCATTTTAAAGGTAGAAGTATGTGTTTTAGAAAGTTTTTAAAGTGCTTGGGCTTTCAGAATTTTGTAGTGTCCCATCTGGTTAGAATAAAATTATGTACTGATACCAGCTCTAACAACTTCTTTAAAACACTTAGTAGCTTAGTAGCTCTGAACTTGCTTCTGAACAGAGACCTAACAAAACAAAAAGGAAAACCAACAGATTTAATATTTGATGCTATTTCCAAGCATCATAGGCCTTTGAATATGAAAAATTTGATTCTTGAATTTAAATAAACATTCATATGCATTGCAACTTAATTGTATTCCCCCCCCCTTCTCAGTTCAGGAAAAAATTCAGTACATATATAACCTACAATTCAATATATAGGCTTCACTTAACCATGCTGGGGGTAAAGTATAGCTATGATTTAGAATATTTAAAGGTGGTTTGTAGAATTTTTATAGTATTTCCTTCTGGAGAGTAGGTAAATGATGTACTGACACGCAGCTTTGAAACTTTTTTAAAGAACTTTGTAGCAGTCTGGATTTAGGCAACAACTTTTCTGAAGTTGCATTTGAAACTAAAAAAAATAAAAGGTGTACCTATAGATTTCCTTATTTAATGCTAATCATGTTGCTTTTTCTGACAGTGCAACTCTCTCCCCTTAATCTTCTGTAAAATTTTGGATTCACTGAAACAGACATATTGTTAGAATCAGAGTTTCATCTTGAAATCTAGCATAATGTTGATTTTCTGTTGCAATTTGCTTTTTCCACCTCTCTTCCTGTTCTGGTCAAATATATGGCCCTGAACTGTGTATATACACTGAACTTTCCTTATGTCACTCATTCGCCTTGAAATTGATTTAACACTTTATTAAAACCATAGAAAATTCATTATACAAGAATACAAAATAAGGGTTGTTATCTGAGTAAAGTAAAGTTGTAATGAAAATTGGATATATACTTTTTAAGTGGAAAAGTTTGTCAGTGGCTACAGATATTACCCTAGAACTTAAGAAACCAAGAAAAAGCACAGTTTTTATTTTACAGTTTACTCTTCAAAAGAAATCATATTTGTAAAACAATTTGTTCTTTGTGATATGCAGAAAAATTACATTTTTACCAGCCTTTTTACACAATTCAATTAAAACTGCAGTGAATTTAGATATATTCCCTTGCTGTTTATTGAGAAAAGATGAGTGCACCATTTAATGCCTTTTTTATCATTATATATTTCCAAAGCCTGATAATCATATAGTCTGGCAAAGAGTAATTTTAAAGCCTTATGTGACCCTAAAGTGATGTCTAATGTCCAATAAGGTCCACTGTAATCACTTAGACACAGTGGATTTTTTTGGCATTCAAAAAATTGTTTCAACATTGTACCTATAATAGATCATATCATTATAGACACCTAAGAAATATTTGATCTAGGGCTGTGTGTTGATCATGGGGGGTAAAAAAAAAAAAAAAAAAAAGGGGTATGCATCACACATGGTAATGACTTTATAATAGGAAGAGTTAGAATAAAGTAAGGGATGCAGCGGTAAATTACTTGTGTCTTTTACTACTTTTGTCAAGGAGTGTCAGCAACTGGGTGTGTCTCTCTAACATGCATTGAATCAATTTAAATCTGACTTGTAAATGACAGCAATATAGGCTATATATGCAGAAGACCCATTAAAAAGTATCAAATTGTGTGCTAACTTTGTCCCCATCTAATTTTGGAATCTTCTCAAAATTTACCAAACCACTAGCTAACAATTTTCCCAACATATATTTTTTTGTGCTGTTGAAAATCAGATGATAACTAATATTAGACTATTATAGAAGCAAAAAGAGAAAATTCCCTAACAAATAAAATCACTGTTAGAGAGTTTTTTAAAATGATACATTTAAAAATTAGATAATTCAGCTAAACATGCTACTTAGTTTCTATGGTTATTGAAATTGAGCATACAGGTATATTATTTCATTGAAATTACCAAAATATAATATTTGTCACGATCCAGGGACTGTGGAGGTGCCACCAATGAGTCTCTCCCAATCTATCCAATGGTATGTAAATACAATTTCTCTTCACTATTTTAAGTGTTTATTTTTTCATATTTTATTATTTGATAAAAGCTGCATAGAGTCATAGGTTCTGTTTTTTGTTATTAATTTGGGTACTTTTTGCCCTTATCAAAATGTTGAGCAGACAACCATAGACCCTGCTATAATTGAGCAATATTTTGTGTTATACAGAAAAGATACATGCCTAGAAAAAAACAAAAATTTATCATTCAACATCAAATGCCTCCATTGCAACTGTTTCTCAGTATTCTTCCACCTGGCTATAGTCCCATGCTGTACCCTAAAATTAATTTAGGCCTGGTTTTAAGTGGTTTTTAAATAGATTGTCAATTGTTTGTAAGGTATAGGCATATCGATGATTCTCATAAAATGGGAAATATCAGGAGTATCTCTTTGCTTTCTCATAGTCTATAATAGAATCCAGTGGAAGATTCAGACTCAAAAACGTTTTTCTCAGATCTTGTGAAGTTTTTTTCATTTCTAATAAAGGCTGGATATAATTGTCAATTGATAAATCATTGATAAGTTTCTTGTTTCAGTTCCAACAGATTTTGTATTTTAGGAGGTAATTCTTAAAAAAATTGGGACAAAGTCAAACTTCTTACATGAAGAACAAATGTATTGAGAAGGTGGACAGCCCCCCTTATACTTCTAGTTGAAAAAAAAATAGTTTCCAATTGTTTTTCAAATTGCGCTATGAAGTTTGCCTTCACTCGATGGAAAATGCCCCCCCCCTCATAAAAAAATCTTTGCTTAAAATTCTCTACCTACAGAGAATTTTCCATGTACAAAATTCTGGTCCCCCAGAAAAAATCCCCCCTCTACAGAAAAGGTCTTGATACTTCCCAATAACAAACACAACATGTAAACAAATGGGTAAATTTCATAATTTACTGCCATTTACCCATAGGGAGTCATGTCATCCCCAGAGGCAAAAACATAGGTAAAGCAGTTGAACCAGCTACCAAACATGTTCTGCTGCCCCTATTTTAACTTTAATCCTGTTTGCAAAAATATCACTTTTCTAGTGTACAAGTTTTCCATACTAGAACCCTTAGATCAAAACATTATTTTTTAAATTTAATTCGCTTTATTTAAAGAAATAGCATAATTGATCATGTATATAATGCTTTTGATTGCTGAGGAAGGTCAACATATGCTTGACAGTGTTTTAAGAAAAAATTATTTTGCACTACTAGAAATGTTTCTTTATAACTTGTCTCTTTCCAGGTGCTTTTTGCTTATACAGTCCTGGTAAAACTGATGTAAAATATCCAAGTATTGTTGATAGTATTATATGTTTCATAATTGGCATTAGCTCTGTTTCTGAGATTCTATTATGGACTTGCCTCAAATTCCAAATATGGCTGAAGTCATCACCTCTTTTGCATCTTCAGCTTATTAAAATGGTAAGTTACCCAATTAAGTTTTTGGAATAAAACAAAAATTGCTTTGCTTTGGTATATATTTTTATATTTTTTTTTTCGTTCCTGCTATTCTAGTTTTCCTCAGTAAAAAGAAAAAAAATGCAACCGTATGCACACTTTGGGAACTAACCCTTAGAAATAAGAAGGTAGAATTAAGTTGGATAATTGAAGGCAATTCTGGACATAACTGGTTTTAAATAGATTGCCAATTTTTTGTTAAATTAAACAATTGTTTAATCTGATGGAAGTACTTTATGGAATGTGCTGTTTCAGTTTAGAAGACATATGAAGCTTAAGGACTTATTAATCCGAAAATTTTTCTCAGATTACTGTGCAGGTATTATAAAAAAAGGACGTTACCAGTAAAGTAGAGGTTGTCATTGGGCAGCCAACATTTTTGTCAAGCAGACCAACCGCTATCTCTTGTCTTAATTTTATGATACCGTTTCTCGCAAAGCTTATTTGGATAGCTTCTAACTGGCTCACCCACATTTGTAAAGCAAAAAACATTACCATAGTTCAAATACATTTATTTTATACATTGTTTTTAAAATAAAATAATTCACTGGCTCAAAACATGAAACTTTTAATTTAAATTTCATCAAAATAACTTGATCTAAATTTCAGCTTTTTCTGCTTGATTTCCCTTCAATATTTCTTCTATATATTTCTTTTGCATATGTGTTTTTCCAAGCTTTTTTCATCCTAACATTAAATTTTTTTTAAATCGTTCATTGATGCATCTATGCTTTCAACTTCACTTGTAGGGAATAGGAAATCACATTATATGAAACCATCTTATGTTTAACTTGTATGTTTTCGAAGGACATTTTTCTTCATTTACTTTTTTTTCTTTCCTTTTTTTTTACAAAGAAACATACAAGGTTATTAACAATAAGTGAAATTGATCATTATAATAATAATTTTGGGAATACCTCAACAGGGGGGGGGGGGGCGTAAGTTGCATTTCATGCTTCTTGGCTTTAAAAAACTAGGTAAATATATTACCAGAACCATTCCAATAATTCAGCTATACTAAAGTAAAAGCCATTTTACAACCAAAGCCCACGTTTTTTTCCTTGCCAGTTTGAAGTTTTTAATTTCAAGTACTTTTAAATGCATATTTTTTAATCTGATAGCATTTATAGTGGGTTTTTGGGAAAGTTTTCATAATTCCAATACATTTGTTTTTGAAATAACATTTTACCTTTAAGACTGATTGAGATAATAGTTACCATTCCTTACCCCCTCCAACTATCCCCCTCCCCTCCCAAGTCTTTTTTTTTTCCAAAATGTATCCAATTAAATTTGTGATATAGCCATTTTTTTTCAAAATAGTGCAAAGGTGAAATAACTTTGTCTCCAGGATTGACCCCCCCCCCACTAGTCCCTGGTGCAAGGGCTGCAAAT
>JAPEVW010000828.1:0-10000 GCA_027921565.1 Artemia sinica | reverse complement strand
ACGCCTTCACCATCTTCAGCGCTGACAAAGTGTGGCGCAAAACCCTGTGCAAAGATGTCATAAACTACGAAAGTGTAAATTACAAGTCATTGGGACCCTTCAGTGTTATATTTTATTCCCCGTGGAAACCTCCATTTTTCCGAGGAAAGAGCAGGAAAACAAGGTGATACATTCGGAGCTTGCTACTTATAACGAGAATTAATATACACAAGCCTACTGCATGCAGAGTGTCAGGGCCCAGTCTAGTAATCGGCTACATAGTATGTTTTTTTCTTAAAACTGGCATATTGACTATTCTGGCAACAAAAACGATCTAAATAGGTCACAATTTAAGGACAAATTTGTATTTTTCACAGGGTGGTTGTATCGAACCTATGGTGACTTCATGACATAAAGAAGACGCTGCGATTAGAAGACAAGCGACAATGATAATCAGTATATACAAGCCTGCTGCGTAGCCGTGTCGGATCCAGTGCTATATATATGTCCATATATACATAAGTATGTATACATATATATTAGAATCGTCTATCTTTAAGATTTCCAAACATAGGAAATAGCCAAGCTAGTATATTCTTTAATCCCATTTTGGGTTATTATTGGTTTTCGGGAAATAATCGTTTCTAAAGAGAAAAGTAGTTTGATTTGTGTAGTAAGTTTTACTGTTGAATGTGATTTGTGTTACTTTTATTTAAATTTTGTTTCAGAACTTGAGAATGCCTTACCAAGTAACAGTGAGGAGCTCTTTGACGTTCAAGACTTTTTCACGTCTCCAAAACAGGAAATTGTTCCTTTCGGTTCTTTATCCAGCTATTCAGGACGATATAAATTTGAATCCGACACTAAGGATTTGGGCTCCATATGTTTTGACAATGAAGGTACATCTCAGCTTTGCGTGTTTTTTTATTGCAATATCATTTTTATCAGATGATAGTTTATTGAATAAGCACTAAACAAAAGGAGTAAATACTTGGACTTTTGACTAACCTTGAGAAGAACGTTTCTGGTTACCTTCTTTCCATGTATTTTACTAAACCAATTCCTTAGGTAAAGCCGGATCGAGATGGAAAAGTAACTCAAAATTAGGTGATGAGTTTACGAACCCTAACGAACACGTGTTTTCTGGCTATTGATTGATGTACATTGTGGTTTTTATGTTCAAAATAAATTACTGAAATAAATCTTAAAACACACTTTGTGCACAGAGGTTGTCAAAAGAATAGAGGTTGCCAGGAATATCTTTGGAATGGCTTAGAGTATTAAATCGGAACTTGGAGAGTATAATGAGGGGGATGTTCAACTGACCAAAATGTAATATGTATGTACTACAACTGCTATTACTGCTAATACTTATACCTCCACTGCTGCTATCGTGACTACTCTTGTTCCTAAGGTTAAAATTTCAAGGATCATTTTGGGAAAAGCTGAACTAAATCAAATTATTATGTGCATATAGGTGGTCGAATGTGCTTATCAGTAATGTCTTAGGAACGGCTTGGAGTATGAAGTTTTTGGACTTGTTTTGGGGGGGTGTTGAATTTAACTATATGGCACAATTTTCATGCTACCAACTACTGCTACTGTTCCTAATACTACTACAACTAGTAAAATTAGGATATTAAAGTGATAATTTCAGGGAATGTTGAGAGGATGCTTAACTGAAAATAAAACACCATGTGCTTGCAGGTTTTCTAATGGACGTATCAACAATGCCTCAGAAACTGTTTTAAATACAAAATTGAAACTTTCAATGTGTATTGAGCGGGATGTTGAAAAAAACAAAAGATCCTAGGTGTATACTGCTACTGTTAGTGCTACTATTGATACTGCTAAAGCTAAGGGTATTAAGGTGAATTTTTCAGGGAATGTTTTGGGGATCGTTGAATCAAATCAAAACACATTATGAGTACATAGATTGTCAAAAGGGTGTATCAGCAAAATCTCAGGAACGGCTTAGATCATTAAATTGAACTTCCAGGGTATGTTGAGCCGGATTTCGAACTAACCAAAAGGCATTACGAGCATTCTACTGTTACTGCTTTATTACTGCTATTTGTGACGCTAATTGTATTAAGATGAGACTTTCGGTGAAAGATTAGAGTGAGTTTCAAATAAATCATAACAGACAATATGCATGCAGGTTTTCAAATGACCTTATAAGCAATATCTTCAGAACGGCTTAGAGTATTATGTTGATGTTGAAACTATTACTGCGTGCTTAGAGGGATGTTCAACAACAAATAGCTCTATTTTTGTGTTACCAGTATTACTACTATTTCTACTCCTATGACTGCTACCTTTACTAAGGATATTTAGGTGACGCTTTCAAGAAAAATTTTATGGAATATTGAACGAAATTAAACACTATGTGCATTCAGGTTGTGAAAAGGATATATGAGCAACGTCTTTGGAACAGTTTTGAGTATTAAGCTGAAACTTTCAGAGTGTGCTAAAAGGGATGTTGAATTAAGAAAATGGCACTCTGTACTCGATGCTACCATTACTGCTGCTGCTACTTTTACTGCGACTACTACTGAACCTAAGCTTGTGAAGATGAAACTTTCAGGGAATGTTGAGGGTGATGATGAACTATATCAAAACACACTCTTTGCTGGAGGTTGTCTAAAGGGCGTGTCAGCCATGTCCCAGGAATAGTTTAGGGAATTAAGTTTAACCTTACATATCATATTAAGAGGAATCTTGAACTAACCAAAAGACTTTTTGTGCATACTCTACTACTACTATTACAGCTGGTACCAATCTAATAAATGAATTTATTAAAAAAATCTCTTATAATCCCTAGGTACTTTCCCTTTTGCAAAAATCATAGAACTGCCAGAGATTTATCTCTAACTTCATAGTCACCATATTTCGAAAACCCGTTTGCCACACTATCAGTACCTAAAGGGATATTGTTTTTTTTATTCATTTTACTACTGTCTTAACTCAAATAAATCTTCATTCACACTTTTTTATTGTTTCTTGTATCATTTCCTGTAACTTTATCAGGTTTTAACACATTCTTAAACTGTTCTGCCCATTTCTTTTTAACACTTTCCGTATTACTAATTTAGATCTTGTTTTTATGTTTAAGTGGGACTTCACTTCATGTTTGACGGGCCACTTTATCTCAATTTCTTAATATGTGTACACAATATTTTACTAATATGGTACCAGCTGTAATACTATTACTATTAGAGCTGTTACTACTACGACGACTACTAGAAGTAGTAGTAGTAGAAGTATTTCTGCAGCTAAGGGTATTACTGTGAAACTTTCAGGGAATGTTCGGGAGGATGTTCAACTGAATCAAAATACAGTATGTCGATGCATGCTATTTAATGAGCGTAACAAATATATCTCAGAAATAGCCTAGAGTATTAAGTTGAAAATGTCAGTACATGTTTAAGAGAATTTTCAACCAACCCTAAGGTACTATATGCACACTACTGCTACCATTAATATCAATACTGAGACTGAGGCTAAAGGTACTAAGGAGGAATTTTTGTAAAATGTTGAGAGGTTTGTTCAATCAAACTGAAACACACTTTGTGTATTCTTTCTGGGAGAATGGCATATTAGCAGTATATGAAAAACGGCTTAGAGTATTCAGTAACGGCTATAATTATGCAATTTACAAAAAAGAATACAATGGGATATTGTATCGAATACTTTTTTTTTTTAATCTAAATATATTGTTGCTGGAATTTCTCCTCTATCTGAGCATTCATTAATATGTTCGATGAAAGCAAAGATAGCGTGTTCACTACTATTAATACCTCCGCTCTTACCGCCGAACTAAATCCATTGAGTGTAAGAGCATCAAGGTCGTCAAACTAGAATAAATATAGTTTTTTAGGAACCAAATAAGTTATTAAGTTTTAAGTTTCAGGAAAAGTTGAGGTGTAAAACTATATCGGAAAAATATACTACGTGTATTCAGATTTTTAAAAAAGGCGTATATTATTAAAATTGCTGAAAAATTTTGTCCAACATGTAAATTGAAAGCCAAAATCTGAATTTTTGTCAAGAAAGACAAAAAAGATTTTAAATATGTTTTGCTTTACCAATGAAAAAGAGTATGTCAATTAAATTGAAAAGAAACTAATTTGGAAAACTAATAAAGAAAAGTTAGGGCCCTCATAAATCCAAACATTGGAAGAAATAAAGTCGAATAAATTGCATACTACTTTAAATTAGCATCAATAAATAGTTGAAACCCAAAAAACGAACAGAAGTTACGATCATTAACCGAGTGAAACTCAAAATTAGCAGAACCTAAGAAGACCTGGGCTGACGCTCTCTGTGCATTATCAAGACCTGAACATAATTTGTATTTAACTGAAAACAAAATACATTTTAAACATTTTCTCTTTCAATTACTTCAAAATTATAAGGACTTCAAGGAATGAATATCAGTTTATATATTAAACTTTCAATCCATATTCATTTGTTTTTTTTTGTTTTTTTTTTCGAATAATTTTAGTTATGACGGTGACTTTTTTCTTGTTTCGGATGTTATGAGGAAATGAGAATTGTTTTAGTACAGTAAAAAATTATTTTCTGGTTCTATCCGTTTATGTTTCTTCCTTATTTTTTAGTTGTTGGAGTTGAAGATACGTCATCAAGGGATGTCAAAGTATGCAGAGAAACTTCCAATGAATCCAAACCTGAGGCAAAAAGCTTTAACCTTCAGAACCCATATTGTAAGAGTGACCTGCAAAGTAAAAAAAAAAAAGAAGAGTTCGAAAAAATATCAAAGAACATATAGATTAAAAAGGCCATATAAATGTGATATGTGCAAAAAATGCTTTTCAAAATCAAGGGACTTGGATATACACCAACGAGTGCATACTGGTGAGAAACCATTTAAGTGTGAAGTATGTAAAAAATGCTTTTCTAAGTCAAAAAGTTTCATTAATCACCAAAGAGTGCACACTAGTGAGAAACCGTTTAAGTGTGATGTCTGTGACAAGGCCTTTTGTAGTTCAAGCAGTTTGATTAACCACAAAGAGTACACACGGGTGAAAAACCCTTTAAATGTGATGTATGTGAGAAAACTTTTTCTGTGTCAAGCAGTTTGATTCAGCACCAAAGAGTACACACGGGTGAGAAACCATTCAAATGCGATGTGTGTGACAAGAGCTTTACTCAGTTAGGCCATTTGAAGGCCCATCAAAGAGGGCATACTGGGGAAAAACCCTTTAAATGTGAGGTATGTGAGAAAGCTTTTTCTGTGTCAAGCAGTTTGATTAGGCACCAAAGAGTGCATACTGGGGAGAAACCTTTTAAGTGTGATGTCTGTGAGAAAACATTTTCTGAGTCAAAAGATTTGATTATGCACCAAAGAGTACACACGGGTGAAACACCCTTTTAAATGTGAGGTATGTGAGAAAAGTTTTTCTTGGTCAAGCAGTTTGATTGAGCACCATAGAGTACATACTGGTGAGAAACCGTTTAAGTGTGATATATGTAATAAAACTTTTTCTCGGTCAGGCAATTTGATTGAGCACCAAAGAGTACATACGGGTGAGAAACCATTCAAATGCGATGTGTGTGACACAAGAGCTTTACTCAGTTAGGCCATTTGAAAGGCCCATCAAAGAGGGCATACTGGGGAAAAACCTTTAAATGTGAGGTATGTGAGAAAGCTTTTTCTGTGTCAAGCAGTTTGATTAGGCACCAAAGAGTGCATACTGGGGATAAACCTTTTAAGTGTGATGTCTGTGAGAAAACATTTTCTGAGTCAAAAGATTTGATTATGCACCAAAGAGTACACACGGGTGAAAAACCCTTTAAATGTGAGGTATGTGAGAAAACTTTTTCTTGGTCAAGCAGTTTGATTGAGCACCATAGAGTACATACTGTTTAGAAACCGTTTAAGTGTGATATATGTAATAAAACTTTTTCTCGGTCAGGCAATTTGATTGAGCACCAAAAGAGTACATACTGGTGAGAAACCATTTAAGTGTGGTATATGTGATAAAGCCTTTTCTGTGTCTAGCAGTTTGATTAAGCACCAAAGAGTACATACTGGTAAGAAACCTTTTAAGTGTGACATATGCAAAAGAGAATATTCTTCTAAATTAAATCTTAACGATCATATAACAACCCATTCTCAGAAAAAGCCTGCTAGTTCATAGTGTGCAATAACAACTTCTTTGTTCTTGCTGTATCCTATTGTAAACCGTTCCGTTGTTTTTTGCTACTCATTTATATATTTTTTCAGTCATTAATTGATTTGTGGAACATTTTTGTTCATTTTTTCAGTGATTTTCTTTTGCTTTTTTTTGTTTTGACTTGTTCGTTCCCTTTGGTTATGACTTTCTCCTCCCCCCCCCCCCCCCCCCAAATAAGTCACTATGTGTATTCATGTTTGAGTAAAACACCCCAGAAAAATCCATTTTATTCTTATATAATGTTTTCTCATTTTTTTTAAAGTTTCTTTGCTTATCATTGGGAATGAAACATTTTGAACCAAGCTGTATGTAGTTTTTTTTTGATCTGTCCTCAGATAAATAAATCCTTAAAACTATGATTGTCACCAGGATGCCTACTCAAGGGATAAAGGGGAATATCTGCTCATTAGGAGATTTTGAGGTCATTTTGAGTCATTATATATCCTTGGGAAAACCAATGCAGAAGTAAAGAAATGAGAAATGTTGGTTTGTTCTAGTGTTGTAATTGGCAAAATTGGTCACAGTAAAATTGCGGATTTTACCGTAATTGTACGGACCGCCCTAAAATTGGAACTATTTTATGTATTTTAATTATTTTACGGCGCCTTATAATTGACATATTGTAAAAACTACTTTAGTGCTGGGAGAAACAAGTTTGGATATGATATTGGTATTGTGATTTTGGCTGGATACACAGCAGGGTGAAAGAAAGCAATATACTTGCACTCATTAATTTCGTTGTGAAGTGTTTATAATTGAGTGATAAATTGGTATTTGAGCAGCCCTTCTTTAACAGCACGTCACCTTATTTTCATGTGCTTATTCTCTTTTAATGAACAGTTAATGTAATCTTTCCACTAAAAAATAAAATCAGAAAGCAATATCATTTGGTCTTTAGCAATGTTACCCATTCTAATCTAGCCCTTCTCCTCTCTTTCCTCCTGACTGAAGATTGGACGGACCCATATTTTTCTCTTCTTTCTGAAAAAATCAGAGTATTAATGGAGGTCAGCATATGCTGCCATCCAGAGGTCAAAATTGATTTGGATTGGAGGAAGTACTTTATCCAGACTATTGCTCAACATCTGGTTTACCTGGTATGAAAGACCCTACTCAAATGTATCAAATGTAACATTACTAAATACCACAATGTTTGTACCTTAATGCTACATCTTCGAAAAGCTTCTGATCCCTCAAAATAGCAAAAACAAAGCTATTGCTCCTTAAAAAAAATAGTCTGTATAGAAAAAACATGGTAGGATAAAAAGAGGTTTGAAAAAAGAGGCTATTCCTGATACCTTATTTCACCCAAACTTAGAAATTTATCTTTTCAAAAAAAATATCATGTCTTAGAAATTTGAAAATAAATGAAATAATATAAATTTAAAAACATTAAACAGACCCAACCCCTTAAAAGTTTTGATCAGCTTTCGTGAACATGAATTCTCTGAAATTATTTTCATTACTTTCATTTTTCTTTTTCTTATTATTGTTTCTGTATTTTCGGATTGTATGTAAGGATTCTTTCTTTTTTCTTGTATTCTGTATCATTTTTTTCTTATCTTTTATGTGGTATAATATGTTGGGTTTAAGAAATATTGAAATAAACCTTGCTGATGTTGTGATCATTTTTAAATATTGTTGAAGCTGCTGAAAAAAAAAAAAATGAATTTTTCGAAAGTTTCAATGCTTCATGCATCCTATAGCTTTTAAAATATGAATGAATGTATTTTTTACTTTCTCCTTGTCTTATAATCAAATTCCGTTTGTTTGTATTTGTTCCTCGTTATCTAAGTAGCGTAATAAATTGAGATTAACTTCTCAGTAATCTCATTTCTCTTTCTTTTTTTTTTAGTGTTGAAATAATTGTCCACCCTAATTTTTCCCTCGGGGTGAGGCTCAGAACAAGTGCAAGTCTGGATAAGCAATTTTTAACATAGTAGATACAAAGAGGTCCTTAGGAATGTAATATGTTTTTTTCAACTGGGATGGAGGGTTCAAAAACACAAGGATACCTTCAGGCCACCCTTGTCGGTGTGCACTAATGTTGGAAGTGAGATATAAAGATTAGAGTTTCGAGATTTGGTTACTGACTGAAAGGGCAGTTTGTTTGATAATCTTAAGGCAAATTGCCGTAAGTGTTCGTAAGATCATAGGTAATTGTTTGTAACTCCTGGTAATTTACTAATCTTTAGCCGTGCAAACAACCAGCGGATGTTAAACTATGGGTACCTGGAGCCTAAAGGCAAGCAAGTATATTTCATTTTAGAGATTTCTTACAGTCAATAGGTTTTATTAAAAGGTCACACATTCTATTTTTTTTGCGAATTATTTTTAGGTGATTTTAATTTTCTTGGGGGGGGGGCTGAGGAGACTTCAAATTTTGTGATGTATGGGAGGGAGCAAACATAATTTTTCTGGTCCTTATAAAAAGTTTGCGGTGAGATTTTTTTTTTTATTTCTATTTATTTCGTGTGGTAGGCTTTTTGGCAAGTAAATTAATGAATCTTTTCTTTTAGACGAGTTACCAGACGGGAAACCATTACGGTAAGTTAAGTATATTACTTGTTCTTCGAGTAATAATTGTGAGGCGTCTCCTCTTTTTTGTAACTAATTAAAAAAAAATTCCACATAATAAGTTTTTCAAAGAAAAGTAGAGGTCTATTAAACTAAAAATGAGCAGCACAGGACCACATGAGTAGGGTTGATAACCCCCATGCCTTTTCAAGACCAAAGCGCAATTTGCACTTTACAGGAAAAAAAAAAAAACTTTAAATATTTTCATCTTTTTAAATTTCTAAAATCATATTTATTAAGACTAATGAAGAAATATTAGCATATGTAAATTAAACTGTTAATCAACATTCATATTTTTCTTGAGAAGGCATGGGGGTTTTCAGTCTTACTCATGTTAATTTCTGCTCATTTTGAATTTGACTCGGTTTATTTATTGTAATTTCTGTTCGTTTTGAGTTTCTCTTATTTATTGATGGTGATTTGTGGCAGTTTTACGCTTGGAAGATTACTTGACCTTATTTCTGCTCATTTTGGTTTAATGGAGCTCTCTTCTTTTCTTATAAAAACTCATTTTGTAGAAAAAGTTTTTGAAATTAATTTTTGTTCTTTTTATATTGCCATAGTATTTTTCATTGAAAAGAATTTAATATTTTATTTCTTTCCAGTTTATTCTTCTATAAAAATCCATAGTTTGCCTTGCTATTTGTATGTTGGAGAAAATTTTTCTCCATGCGATGTGTGTGACAAGAGCTTTACTCAGTTAGGCCATTTGAAGGCCCATCAAAGAGAGCATACTGGAGAAAAACCCTTCAAATGTAATGCATGTGAGAAAACCTTTTCTGACTCAAGCACTTGATTAAGCACCAAAGAGTACACACGGGGGAAAAACCCTTTAAGTGTGATGTATGTGAGAAAACTTTTTCTCAGTCAAGTGGTTTGATTATGCATCAAAGATTGCACACTGGGGAGAAACCATTTAAGTGTGAAGTATGTAAAAAATGCTTTTCTCAATCGAACAGTTTGATTAATCACCAAAGAGTGCATTCTGGGGAGAAACCGTTTAAGTGTGAAGTATGTGATAAGGCCTTTTGTAGTTCAAGCAGTTTGATTCTGCACCAAAGACTACACACTGGTGTGAAACCATTTAAATGTAAAGTATGTGACAAGGCCTTTTGTAGTTCAAGCAGTTTGATTAACCACCAAAGAGTACACACGGGTGAAAAACCCTTTAAATGTGATGTATGTGAGAAAATTTTTTCTCAGTCAAGCAGTTTGATTATTCATCAAAGATTGCACACTGGGGA
>JAPEVW010000827.1:0-44724 GCA_027921565.1 Artemia sinica | reverse complement strand
CACACAAAACTCCCACATACACAAAAACTTACACCCATCACAAAACTTACACACACCAAAATTTACACACCGCAAAAAACTTACACCACACAAAAACTACCACACACAAAAAAAACTTACACACACACACAAAAACTTTACATACACACACACAAAAACTGACACACACCCAAAAAAACTTACACACACACAAACTTCACACACACAAAAAACTTATACAGACAAAAAACTTACACACCAAAAAAAAAACTTACACACACAAAAAACTTACACACACACAAAAACTTACACACACATAAAAAACTTCACACACACAACGACAAAAAAACTTACACACACAGAAACTTACACACACAAGAAACTTACACACACCAAACAAAACTGTACAACACACACACACAAAACTTACACACACCCAAAACTTACACACACAAAACTTACCCACACAAAACCTTACACAGACAACAAACATTTACACAAAAACTTACACACACAGACCAAAAACTTACACACACACAAAACGACACACACAACACAAAAACTACACCACACTACAAAAACTTACACACACACATAAAACTGTGGCACACACAAAAAAAATCACAGCACACACACAAAAATTTACACACACACAAAATACTTACATACACAAAAACACACAAAACTTACAGCCATCACACACACAAAAACTTACACCACACACAAAAACTTACACACACAAACACAGTACAAAAACTTACACACACACACAAAAACTTACACACACATACAAAAACTTTTCACACAACCACACCACACACACAAAAAACTTACACACACATAAAAAACTTACCACACACACAAAACTTACACACATAACACAAAAAAACTTACACACACAATAAACTTACACACGCACACAAACTTACACACACATAAAATCTTACACGCACACAAAAACGTACACACACATAGAAACTTACACACACACAAAAACTTTGGCACATCATTACTTTTGAGGAAACTTACACACACAAAAAATGAAACTTACACACACACAAAAACTTACACCAGGTACACAGAACTTACACACACACAAAAAACTTACACATTTACAAAAAAACTTCACACACAGTACACAACTACAAAATCTTACACAGCACACAAAAACGTTACACGACACTACAAAAACTTACACAACCCACCACAAAACTTACACACATACATAACACAAAAAACTTACACACACATCAAACCTACACAAAACAAACTTACACAAAACACACATACTTTACGATCGCAAGTAATAAAAAAACTTACACACGCACACAAAAAAAAAAAAAACTTACACACACACCAAAGAACTTTACACTTCACACAACTCACAAAAAAAACTTAAAACACACACAAAACAACCTTACACACACACAAAAATTGATACACACACATAAAAAACTTAACACACACACACAAAACTTTACACATACACACAAAAAAAACTTACACACACACCAAAACTTACACACACATAAAACAAAACTTACACACACACAAAAACTACACAAACACACACAACCAAGAAACTTACACCACTGTGCGTTAAAAACTTACACACACACACAAAACTTACTACACACACAAAAACTTACAACACACACACCCACAAAAAACTTCCACAAACGTAAGTTTTTTTGGTAACAAACAAAAAACTTACACACACACAAAAAAACTTACAACACACACAAAATGTGTACCAAAACTTACAAAACACAAAAAAAACTGTACACACACAACAAAAACTTACGACACACAACAACACTTACACACGACAAAAAACTACACACCACACTACACAAAACTTACACACACACACACCTACACACACAAAGTTTTTGTTACACACACCTAAAAACTTACACACACCACCAAAAACTTACACACATTCGCAAGTCAAAAACTTAGCAACAATACAGTGTGTGTGTAACAAACTTAACTACACACACACAAAAACTTACACACACACACAAAAAATTTACACACTAACATAAAAAACTTTACACACACATGTAAGACAAACTTACACACACACAAAAACTTATACACACACACACAAACTTTACACACACTGTGTACACGCTTTTATGACTGTACAACACAAACTGGTAACACTTACCAGACACAAAACATTTACACACCACACTAAAACTTGCACACACACATAAAAACCTTACACAACACACAAAAAACATTACACACACACGTAAAAACTCACCACACAAACATAAAACTTACACACACCATAAAAAACTTACACTACACAAAAACACTTACACCACAAACAACTAAAAACTTACACACACATAAAAACTTACACACCCCACACACACACGAAATAACTTACACAAACACAAAAACTTACACAACACACGTGTAAACTTACACACACACACAAAAACTTACCAACACACAAAAAGTTACTTACACAGCACCAAAAAACTGTACACAGCCACACAAAAACACTTACAACACAAGTGACACAAAAACTTACACGCACACATACAAAAATCTTACACACATAGTGTACAAAACTACAACACACACCAAAAACTGTGTACATATACACAAAAAAAAACCTGTACACATGACACAAAAAAATTTTTTACACACACCACAAACTTTACACACAACACAAAAGTTACACTGTGTACGTGTGACTTACGACACACTACAAAAACTTACACACAAAAAAAAAACTTACACAAACACAAAAACTTACACACAGTGTAAAACTTAACACCCCACACAAAATCTTACAGTTTTTGTAAACACCAAAAACTTACACACACACACAAAAAACTTACACACACCCACCACACACAAATCTTACACGCACCCACAAAACCTTACAGCACACACAAAAACTTACATACCACACAAAACTTACACACCACAATGAAGTTTTACACACACAAATCAACTTATTACACACATGTAAAAACGTTGTGTGCACGTACCACCCCCACACAAGAACAAAATCTTACTTTACGCAGTTTTTTTCACCACATAAAACTTACACACGACCAAAACTTACACACACACACTTAAAAACTTCACACACACACAAAAACTTACACACACACAAACTTACACACACACAAAAAACTTACCACACACACAAAAACTTACACAAAAACTTACACACACACTAAAAAAACTTAACACACACACAAAAACTTACACACACAGACAAAAACTTACACACACAAAAAAAACTTTACACACACACACAAACTTACACAAAAACTTACCACACACAAAAAAAACTTACACACCACACAAAAACTGCGTACACACATGGGGCAACACAAAAACTTACACACACACAAAACTTACACACACACACACACACACACAAAAACTTACACACACACAAAACTTGCACACACACACAAAAACTTACACACAACACCAAAAACTTACACACACACAAAAAACTTACACACCACACACAAAAAAACTTACACACACACACAAAAACTTACACACCACAACACTTACACACACAAAAACTTAACACACACAAAAAACTTACACACACATACACAAAAACTTACACACACACACAAAAAACTTACACACACCACACAAAACTTACACACACACATAAAACTTACACGACACGTACAAAAACTTACACACACACAAAAACTTACACACACACAAAAAAACTTACACAACACACACACACAAAAACTTACACAAACCACACAAAAAACTCACACACACACAAACACTTACACACACACAAAAAACTTACACACACAAACCAACTTTACACACACACAAAACCTTACACACACACAAAAAACTTACACACACACCACACACAAAACTTACACACACAAAAACTTTACACACACACAAAAACTTACACACACACACAAAACTTGACACACACAAACGAAACTTACACACACATAAAACTTACACACACACACAAAAACTTTACACACACACAACAAAAACTTCACACACACACAAAACTTACACTAAACACACACAAAAACTTACACAGCACAAAAACCTTACACACACACTCAAAAAAAAACTTACACACACAAAAAAAACTTACACACACACACAAAACTTACACACACACAAAAACTTACACACACAAAAAAAACTTACACACACACAAAACTTACACACACACAAGAAAAAACATACACACACACAAAAACTTACACACACATAAAAAACTTACACACACACAAAAAACTTACACACACACAAAAAACTTACATACAACACACCCACAAAAACTTACACACACACAAAAACTTACAACACACACAAACACACACACAAAAAACTTACACATACACAAAAACTTACACACACCACAAAAACTTACACACACACAAAAATTTCACACACACACAAAAACTTACAACACACACAAAAACTTACCCACACACAAAAAAAACTTACACACACACCCAAAAACTTACACCACACACAACACAAAACTTACACACACACAAAAAAACTTACACACACACAAAAACTTACACACACACAAAAACTATAAACAGACACACAAAAAACTTACACACACACAAAAAAAAACTTACACACACAAAAAAACTTACACACACACTCAAAAACTTACACACACAAAAAAACTTACACACTTTACACACAAAAAAACTTACAACACACAAAAACTTACACACACACAAAAACTTACACACACACAAAAACTTACACACTTACACACACACACATAAAACTTACACACACACAAAAACTTACACACAACAAAAACTTACACACACACACAAAACTTACACTTTTACACAAAACATTTACACAAAAACTTACACACACAGAAAAAAGCTTACTCACACACACAAAACACACAAGTTACACAAAAACTTACACACACACACAAACTTACACACACACAAAAAAACTTGCACACACCAAAAACGTTACACACACACAAAAAACTTACACACACACAAAAACTTACACACACACACGACAAAAACTTACACACACACACACACAAAAACTTCCAAACACATAAAAACTTACACACACACAAAAAACTTACGACACACACAAAAAACTCACACACACACAAAAACACACACACACAAAAACTTACACACACAAAAAACTTACACACACAAAAAACTTACACACACATACAAAACTTACAAAACACACAAAAAAAAACTTACACACACACACACACACAAAAACTTACACACACACAAAACAACTTACACACACACACACAAAACTTACACACACACAAAAACTTACACACACATAAAAACTTACACACACACACAAAAACTTACACACACACAAAAACTTACAACACACACAAAAAACTTACACACACACACAAAAACTTACACCACACACACACAAAACTTACGCGCACACACACAAAACTCACACACACTCATACACTTACACACACACAAAACTTACACACACAAAAATTTACACACACAAAAAAACTTAACCACACACACAAACACTTACACACACACAACAATACAAAAAACTTACACACCACACAAAAACTACACCACACACAAAAACTTACACACACACAAAAACTTACACAACACACACAAAAACTTACACACTCAAAAACTTACACACACACAAAAACTTACACCCACACACGGACACACAACAAAAAGCTGCTTACACTCAACACACAAACACACACACAACAAAAACTTAAACACAACACACAAAAACTTACACAACACAAAAAAACTTACACACACACCACAAAAATTTACACGCACACAAAACTTCACACACACAAAAATTACACGTACACCCACTAAAAAACTTACACACCACAAAAAACTTACAACACAACAAAAACTTACACACCACACAAAAACTTACACACACACACAAAACTTACCCACACGACAAAAACTTACACACACACAAGAACTTACACACACACATGGAACAACAACACCAAAACTTACACACACAAAAAAACTTACACACACACACAAAAACTTACACACACACGACACAAAAACTTACACACACAAAAAAAACTTACACACACACAACACACACACACAAAAACTTACACACACACAAAAACTTACACACACACAAAAACTTACACACACACACAAACTTACACACACAAACACACAACACACTTACACACACACAAAACTTACAGACACACAAAAACTTACACACACACAAAAACTTACACACCACACACAAAAACTTACACACACAACAAAAACTTACACACACAAAAAAAACTGTTACACACACACGCAAAAACTTACACCATACACACAAAAACTTACACACACAAAACAATACTTACACACACACAAAAAACTTACACATACAGAAAAACTACACACACACACAAAAAAACTTACACACACAAAAACTTACACACACACACACACGAAACCTATACACACACTCATAAAATACTTACAACACACACAAATACTTACACACACATACAAACTAACACACACACAAAAACTTACACACAACAACAAAAACTTACACACACACACACAAAAACTTACACCACACACAAAAAAACTTACACACACAACAAAACTTACACACAACACGACAAAAACTTACAACACACACAAAACAAACTTATGACACACACAAAACTTACACACACACAAAACTTGACACACACACACACAAAAAACTTACACACACATAAAAACTTACACACACACACACAGACAACTGACTTACACACACAAAAAACTTACCCTGTAACCACACAAAAACTTACACACACACCAACTAAATGGTGTGTGAGTTTTGTTACACACACACGTAAAACTGACACACACAAAAAAACTTACACACAACACAAAAAAACTTACAAACACACAAAACTTACACACACACAAAAACTTACCACACACAAAAAAACTTACACACACACAAAAACTTACACACACACAAAAACTTAACACACACACAAAAAAAAAACTTACACACACAACAAAAATTTGTGTTACTGTAACACACACAAACTTACACACACACAAAAACTTACACACACAAAACTTACACACACAAAAAAACTTACACACACAACAAAAACTTACACACACATAAAAACTTACACACACACAAAAACTTACACACACACATAAAAACTGTGTATACACACACAAAAACTTACACACACAAAAAAACTTACACACACACACAAGACTTACACACACTACAAAAACTTACACACACACACACATAAACTTACACACACACAAACGTACTTACACACACAAAATTTACACACAACAAAAAGTTTTTACAACACACACAAAAACTTTACTACACACACATAACAAAACAACTTACACTTACACACACACACAAAAACTTACGGGCACACACAAAAAACTTACACACACACTTACAACACACAAAAACTTACACACACAAAAACTTACACACACACAAAAACTTACACACACACACACAAAAACTTACACACCACACACACACACAAAAACTTACCACAAACACAAAAACGTTACACAAACACAAAAAACTTACACACGCAACACAAAAACTTTACACACACACAAAAACTCACACACACAATAAACTTACCACACACAAAAAAACTTACACACCCACAAATAAGTTTTTACACACACACACAAAAACTTACACACACACGACAAAAACTCAACTTACACACACAAAAACTTACACACACACAAAAACTTACACACACACCACAAAACTTACACACACAAAAAACTTACACACACACAAAAAAAACTTACACACACACAAAAACTTACTTACACACCAACACAAAAACTTACACACACACACAAAAAACTTACACACACACAAAAAACTTACACACACACACAAAAACTTACACACACACACAAAAACTTACACACACACACAAAAACTACACACACACACACAAAACTTACACACACACAAAAAATACTTACACACACACTAAAACTTACACACACACAAAAACTTACACACAAAAAAAACTTACACACACACACACAAAAACTTACACACACACAAACAAAACTTACACACACACAAAAAACTACACACACACACCAAAAACTTACACACACACACAAAAACTTACACACACACACAACTTACACACACACCAAAAACTTACATACACACACAAAAACTTACACACACCACACAAAAAAAACTTACACACACCAAAACTTACACACACATTCGAAAACAAACTTACAACACACACACAAAAACTTACACACACACATAAAAACTTACACACACACAAAAACTTACACCACACACACAAAAACTTACACGCACACACACAAAAACTTACACACACACACAAAAACTACACACACACACACAAAAACTTACACACACACAAAAAAAAACTTACACACACACAAAAAAATTACACACACACAAAAACTTACACACACACAAAAACTTACACACACACACAAAACTTACACACACACAAAAACTTACACACACACAAAACTTACACACACACAAAACTTACACACACACACAAAAACTTACACACACACAAAAACTTACACACACAAAAACTTACACACACACACAAAAACTCACACACACACAAAAACTTACACACACAAAAAAAAACTTACACACACACACAAAAACTTACCACACACACAAAAAACTTACACACACACAAAAACTTACCCACACACAAAAAAAAAAAACTTACACACACACACAAAAACTTACACACACACAAAACTTACACACACACACACAAAAAAACTTACACACACACAAAAAACTTACACACACACACAAAAACTTACACACACAACAAAAAAAACTTACACACACACAAAAATTTACACAAAAACTTACACACACACACAAAACTTACACACACACAAAAACTTACACACACACAAAAACTTACACACACACAAAAACTTACACACACACAAAAACTTACACAAAAACTTACACACAAAAAAAACTTACAGCACACACAAAAAGTTACACACACACACAAAAACTTACACACACACAAAAACTTACACACACACACAAAACTTACACACACAAAAAACTTAAACACACACAAAACTTACACACACACATAAAAAACTTACACACACACACAAAAACTTACACACACACAACAAAAACTTACACACACACACACACAAAACTTACACACACCACACAAAACTACACACACACACAAAAACTTACACACACAAAAACTTACACACGCACAAAAACTTACACACACACACAAAAACTTACACACACACACACAAAACTTACACACACACACACAAAACTTACACACACTAAAACTTACAGACACACAAAAACTTTACACACACAAAAACTTACACACTTAGCACACAAAACTTACACACACACAAAAACTTACACACACACAAAAAAACTCACACACACACAAAAACTTACACACACACAAAAACTTACACACACAAAAAACTTACACACACCAAAAACTTACACAAACATAAAAACTTACACACACACACACACCAAAACTTACCACACACAGAAACTTACACACACAGAAACTTACACACACTCATAAAAACTTACACACACACAAAACTTACACACACACAAAAAAACTTACACACAAAACTTACACACACAAAACTTACATACACACACAAAAACTTACACACACACACAAAAACTTACACCACACACACAGGTTTTTGTTTGTGGTGTAACACACACATACACAAAAACTTACACAACACAACACAAAAACTTACACACACACAAAAATTTACACACACAAAAACTTACACACCACAAAACTTTACCCACACACACAAAAAAAAACTTACACACACAAAAAAACTTACACACACACACAAAACTTACACACACACACAAAAAACTTACACACACACAAAAACTTACACACACACACAAAAACTTACACACACAAACAAAACTTACACAACACACAAAAACTTACACACACACAAAAACTGTTCACAAACTAACACACACACAAAACTTACACACACACACAAAAAAACTTGCACACACAACACAAAAACTTACACACACACACAAAACTTACACACACACAAAAACTTACACCACACACACAAAAACTTACACACACACACAACCAAAAACTTTCCAAACACACAAAAAACTTACACAACACAAAAACTTACACACACACACAAAAACTTACACACACACCCAAAACTTACACACACACAAAAACTTACACACACACAAAAACTTACACACACACAAACAAAAACTTACACACACAAAAAAACTTACACACACAAAAAACTTACACACACACACAAAAACTTACACACACACAAAAACTTACACACACACAAAACTTACACACACAAAAAACTTACACACACATCAACACACACACACAAAAACTTACCACCACACAAAACTTACACACACACACAAAAACTTACACACACACAAGGTTTTGTGTGCGTGGTAAAAAACTTACACACACACAAAAACTTACACAACACACACACACAAAACTTACACACACAAAAAAAAACTACACACACAACACACACAAAAACTTACACACACACACAAAACTTACACATAAACACAAAAACTTACACACACACACAAAAACTTACACACACACAAAAACTTACACACACACAAAAAACTTACACACACACACAAAAACTTACACACACACACACAAAAACTTACACACACAAAAAACTTACACACTCATAAAAACTTACACACACACAAAAAACTTACACACACACAAAAAACTTACACACACACACACAAAAACTTACACACACAAAAACTTACACACACACACAAAAAACTTACACACACACAAAAAAACTTACACACACAAAACACACAAAAACTTACACACACAAAAAACTTACACACACACACGCACACAAAAACTTACACACACACAAAAACTTACACACACACACAAAAACTTACACACACACAAAAACTTACACACAAGAAGTTACACACACAAAAAAACTTACACACACACACAAAAACTTACACACACACAAAAACTTACACACACACAAAAACTTACACACACACACACACAAAAACTTACACACACACACACCACAAAAACTTACACACACACACAAAAACTTACACACACACAAAAACTTACACACACACAAAACTTACACACACACAAACTTTACACACACACACAAAAACTTACACACACACAAAAACTTACACACAACACACACAAACTTACAACTTACACACACACCAAAAAACTTACAACACACACACAAAAACTTACCACACACACACACAAAAACTTACACACACAAAAACTTACACACACACACACAAAAAACTTACAGACAAAAACTTACACACACACAAAAACTTACACACACACAAAAACTTACACACACAAAAAAACTTACACACACACACAAAAATTTACAAACAAAAACTACAACACACAACACACAAAAAAACTTACACACAACACAAAAACTTACACACACACAAACTTACACACACAAAAAACTTACACACACACACAAAAACTTACACACACAAAAAAAAACTTACACACACACAAAACTTACACACAAACAAAAAACTTACACACACAAAACGAAAACTTACACACACACAAACACTTACACACACACACAAAAACTTACACACACACAAAAACTTACACACACACAAAACTTACACACACACACAAAACTTACACACACACACACACAAAAACTTACACACACACACAAAAAAACTTACACGCACACACAAAAACTTACACACAACACAAAACTTACACACACACACCCAAAAAAACTTACACACCACACAAAAACTTACACACACAACAAAAACTTACACACACACACAAAAAACTTACACACAAAAAACTTACACACATACCAAAACTTACACACACTAAAACTTACACACACACAAAACTTACACACACATAAAAAACTTACACACACACAAAAACTTACACACACACACAAAACTTACACACACACAAAAACTTACACACACACAAAAACTTACACACACACAAAAACTTACACACACACCAAAAAAACTTACACCACACACAAAAAATTACACACACACAAAAACTTACACACACACAAAAACTTACACACACACAAAAAACTTACATCACACACAAAAAAAACTTACACACACACAAAAACTTACACACACACAAAAACTTACACACACACACACCACAAAAAAACTTACACACACACTAAAAACTTACACACACACAAAACTTACACACAGCAAAAAAAACTTACACACACACACACACAAAAAAACTTACACACACACAAAAAACTTTACACACACGCAAAAAACTTTACACACAGTAAAAAACTTACACACACCACAAAAACTTACACAAACACACATACACCACACAAAACTTACACACAAAAACTAACCTTACACACACAAAAAAACTTACACACACAAAAAAACTTACACACACAACAAAACTTACACACACAAAAACTTAGCACACACACACACAGCAAAACTTACACACACACAAAAAACTTACACACACACAAAAACTTACACACACAAAACACACCACAAAAAAACTTACACACAGTGTGTGACACAAAAAACTTACACACACACACAAAACTTTACACACACACAAAAAACTTACACACACAAAAACTTACACACAGCACAAAAACTTAACACACACACAAACACACACACACACAAAACTTACACACACACAAAAAATTTACACACACAACAACAAAAAATCTTACACACACACACCAAAAAACTTACACACACACACAAAAACTTACACACACACAAAAAAAAACTTACAACACACACACAAAAACTTACACACACAAAAAAACTTACACACACCACAAAACAAACACACACACAAAAAACTTACACAACACACACACTTAAAACTTACACACACACAACAACTTACACACACAAAAACTTACACACACACAAAACTTACACACACACAAAAAACTTACACACACACACACCAAAAACTTACACACACAAAAAAACTTACACACACACACACACAACAAAAAACTTACACACACACAACAAAAAAAAACTTATACACACACACAAAAACTACACACACACAAAAAAACTTACACAACACACAAAAAACTTACACACCAAAAAACTTACACACACAAAAAAACTTACACGACACCACACATAAAAACTTACACACACACAAAAACTTACACACACAACAAAGAAACTTACACACACACACCACAAAAACTTACACACACAAAAAAACTTTACACACACACACAAAAACTTACACACACACACAAAAATTTACTTACACACACCAAAAACTTACACACACACAGTTTTTTTTACACACACACAAAAACTTACACACACAACAAAAAACTTACACACACACACACAAAATCGTTTGTGTACCACACAAAAACTTACACACACAAAAAAAACTTACACACACAAAAAAAACTTACACACACATGTTATTCTTTGTGTGTGAAAACTTACACACAAAAACTTACACACACACAAAAAACTTACACACACAAAAACTTAAACTTACACACACACATAAAACTTACACACACAAAAAAAAACTTACACACACACACAAAAAAACTACACACACACAAAAACTTACACACACAAAAAACTTTACACACAAACAAAAAACACACACACACAAAAACTTACAAACACAAACTTTTTTAAAACACTTACACACACAAAAACTTACCACACACACAAAAACTTACACACACAACACAAAAAACTTACACACACACACAAAAACTTACACACACACACAAAAAACTTACACCAACACACACACACACAAAAACTTACACACACACAAAAACTTACACACACACACAAAACTTACACACACACACAAAAAAACTTACACACACAACACAAAAACTTACACACACACACAAAAAAACTTACACACACAACAAAAACTTACACACACACAGCCAAAAACTTACACACACACACAAAACTTACACACACACAAAAACTTACACACACAACAAAAAAAACTTACACACACAAAAACACACACACAAAACTTACACACACAAAAAACTTACACACACACACAAAACTTACACACACACACAAAACTTACACACACACAAAAACTTACACACACACACAACAAAAACTTACACACACACACAAAAAACACACACACACAAAAACTTACACACACACAAAAACTTACACACACAAAAACTTACACACACAACAAAAACTTACACACACACACACACAAAAAAAACTTACACACACACAAACACACAAAACTTACACACACAAAACGTAAAAACTACACACACACAAAACTTACACACACACAAAACTTACACACACAAAAAACTTACACACACACACACAAAACTTACACACCAAAAACTTACACACACACACACACACAAAAACTTACACACACACAAAAAAAACTTACACACACAAAAACACACACACACAAAAAACTTACACACACACAAAAAACTTACACACACACACAAAACTCTACACACACACAAAAACTTACACACACAACAAAAACTTACACACACAAAAAAACTTACACACACACACAAAAAACTTACACACACACACACACAAACTTACAGTGTGCAAAACTTACACACACACAAAAAACTCACACACACAAAAACTTACACACACACAAAAAAACTTACACACACACAAACTTACACACACACACAAAAACTTACACACACGTTAAAAACTTTACACACACACACAAAAACTTACACACACAAAAAACTTACACACACACAAAAACTTTACACACACATAAAAACTTACACACAAAACACACACAACAAAAAACTTACACACACACAAAAACTTACACACACACAAAAACTTACACACACACATCAAAAACTTACACACACACAAAAACTTACACACACACAAAAACTTACACACACACGTGCACACAAAAACTTACACACACACAAAAACTTACCCACACACACACACAAAAACTTACACACACACAAAAACTTACACACACATAAAAACTTACACACACACAAAAAAAACTTACACCACACACACAAAAACACACACACAAAAACTTACACACACACACAAAAACTTACACACACACAAAAAAAACTTACACACACACACAAAACTTACACACACACAAAAACTTACACAAAAAAACTTACAGCACACACACACAAAAAACTTACACACACACACAAAACTTACACACACAAAAAAACTTACACACACAAAAACTTACACACACACAAAAACTTACACACACACAAAAACTTACACACACAAAAACTTACACACACACACAAAAACTTACACACACACAAACTTACACACACACAAAAACTTACACACACCACAAAACTTACACACACACAATCCTTCACACACCCACAACTTACACACACAAAAAACACACAAAAAACTTACACACACACACAAAAACTTACACACACACACACACACACACACAAAAACTTACACACACACAAAAAAACTTACACATACACACAAAAACTTACACACACACAAAAACTTACACACACACAAACACTTACACACACACAAAACTTACACGCACACAAAAAAAACTTACACACACAAAAAACTTACACACACACAGAAACTTACACACACGCAAAAAACTTACACACACACAAAAACTTATAATAAAAACTTACACACACACACACACAAAAACTTACACACACACACACAAAAACTTACACACTCACACAAAACTTACACACACACTAAAAACTTACAGACACACACAAAACTTACACACACACAAAAACTTACACACACAAAAAAACTTACACACACAACAAAAAACTTACACACACACAAAACTTACACACACACAAAAACTTACACACACACAAAACTTACACAAAACTTACACACACACCACAAAAACTTACACACACAAAAACTTACACACATACACACAAAAACTTACGCACAAAAAACTTACACACACAAAAACTTACACACACACAAAAACTTACACACACACAAAAACTTACACACACACACAAAACTTACACACACACACAAAAACTTACACACACACACACACCAAAACTTACACAGACACAAAAACATTCACACACACAAAAAAACTTACACACACAAAAAAAAACTTACACACACATAAAAAAAACTTACACACACACAAAAACTTACACACACACACAAAAACTTACACACACACAAAAAAACTTACACACAAAAAAACTTACACACACACAAAAACTTACACACACACAACAAAAAACTACACACACACACAAAACTTACACACACACACAAAACTTACATACACACAAAAAAAACTTACACACACACAAAAAACTTACACACACACACAAAACTTACACACACACACACACACAAACTTACACACACACACAAAAACTACACACACAAAAAACTTACACACACAAAAAAACTTACACACACACAAAAACTTACACACACACAAAAACTTACCACACAAAAAAAAACTTACACACACACACAAAAAAAAACTTACACACACACAAAAACTTTACACACACACAAAAACTTACACACACACACACACAAAAACTTACACACACACAACAAAACTTACACACACAAAAAACTTACACACACACACAAAAACTTACACACACACACAAACTTACAACTTACACACACACAAAAAACTTACACACACACAAAAACTTACACACACACACCAAAAAACTTACACACACACAAAAAACTTACACACAAAAAAAAACTTACACACACACAAAAACTTGACCACACACACACACAAAAACTTACACACACACAAAAAACTTACACACACACAAAAAACTTACACACACACACAAAACTTACACACACACAAAAACTTACACTTACACACACACAAAAACTTACACACACACACAAAAACTTACAAACACACACACACACAAAAAACTTACACACACACAAAAACTACACACACACAAAACTTTACACACACAAAAAACTTACACACACAAAAACTTAAAACTTACGCACACACACAAAAACTTACACACACAACACACACACAAAAACTTACACACACACACAAAAACTTACACACACACAAAAAACTTACAGACACACAAAAACTTACACACACACAAAACTTACACACACACAAAAACTTACACACACACAAAAACTTACACACATACAAAAAAAAACTTACACACACACAAAAACTTACACACACACAAAAAACTTACACACACACACAAAACTTACACACACACAAAAAACTTACACACACACACACACACAAAAACTTACACGCACACACGCAAAAACTTACACACACACAAAAACTTACACACACAAAAAACTTACACACACAAAAAAAATTTACACACACAAAAAAACTTACACACACACAAAAACTTACACACACAAAAACTTACACACACACACACAAACTTACACACAACACAAAAAACTTACACACACACACAAAAACTTACACACACAAAAAAAAAACTTACACACACAAAAAAACTTACACACAAAAAAAAACTTACACACACAAAAAACTTACACACACACAAAAAACACTACACACACAAAACTTACACACACAAAAACTTACACGCACACACACAAAAACTTACACACACACAAAAACTTACAAACACACACAAAAACTTACACACACAAAAAAACTTACACACACACAAAAACTTACACACACACAAAAATTACACACACACACACAAAAACTTTACACACACAAAAACTTACACACAAAAAAAACTTACACACACACAAAAAAACTTACACACACAAAAACTTACACACACACAAAAACTTACACACACACAAAAAACTTACACACACACAAAAAACTTACACACACACAAAAACTTACACACACACACACAAAAACTTACACACACACACACAAAAACTTACACACACACCACAAAACTTACACACACACAAAAAGCTTACACACACAAAAAAACTTACACACACAAAAACTTACACACACACAAAAACTTACACACACAAAAAAACTTACACACACAAAAAAAACTTACACACACACACAAAAACTTACACACACATAAAAACTTACACACACACACAAAAACTTCACACACACAAAAATAATTTACACACAAAAAACAACACACACACACAAAAACTTACACACACACAAAAACTTACACACACACACAAAACTTACACACACAAAAAAAAAACAACACACACACAAAAACTTACGCACACATAAAAACTTACACACACACAAAAACTTAAACACACACACAAACTTACATACACACACAAAAACTTACACACACACACAAAAACTTACACACACACAAAAACTTACACACACACACACACACACACACACACAAACTTACACACACACAAAAACTTACACACACACAAAAAACTTACACACACACACAAAAACTTACACACACACAAAACTTACACACTCACACAAAAACTTACACACAGACAAAAAAAAAACTTACACACACACAAAAACTTACACACACACAAAACACACACACACACAAAAACTTACACACACACAAACTTACACACACACAAAAACTTACACGCACACACACAAAACTTACACACACACACAAAAAACTTACACACACACACACACAAAAAACTTACACACACAAAAACTTACACACACAAAAAAACTTACACACACAAAAAACTTACACACACTCACAAAAACTTACACACACACACAAAAACTTACACACAAAAAAACTTACACACACACACAAAAACTTACACACACACAAAAACTTACACACACACAAAACTTACACACAAAAAAAAACTTACACACACACAAAAAACTTACACACACATAAAAACTTACACACACAACACAAAAACTTACCACAAAAAAAAATTTACACACACACACAATAACTTACACACACACAAAAAAACTTACACACACACACAAAAAACTTACACACACACAAAAACTTACACACACAAAAAACTTACACACACACACAAAAAAATTACACACACACAAAAACTTACACACACACACAAAAACTTACACACAAAAAAACTTACACAGACACACACAAAAACTTACACAACACACACACACAAAAACTTACACACACAAAAACTTACACACACACACAAAAACTTACACACACACACAAAAAAAAAACTTACACACACACACAAAAAATTAGACACACACACAAAACTACACACACACACTTACACACACAAAAACTTACACACACACACACAAAAACTTACACACACACCCACAAACTTACACACACACAAAAACTTACACACACAAAAAAAAACTTACACACACACACACACACAAAAACTTAACACACACACAAAACTTACACACACACAAAAAACTTACACACACACAAAAACTTACGCACACACACAAAAACTTACACACACACACACAAAAACTTACACACGCACACAACAACTTACACACACACTAAAACTTACAGACACACAAAAACTTACACACACACAAAAAACTTACACAAACATGCAAAAAAACTTACACACACACTAAAACTTACACACACACAAAAAAACTTACACACACACAAAAACTTACACACACATAAAAACTTACACACACACAAAAAACTTACACACACAGAAACTTACACACACACAAAAAACTTACACACACACAAAAACTTACACACACATAAAAACTTACACACACACACACACAAAAACTTACACACACAAAAACTTACACACACACAGAAACTTACACACTCATAAAAGTTACACACACACAAAAACTTACACACACACAAAAACTTACACACACACAAAAAACTTACACACACACACAAAAACTTACACGCACACACACAAAAACTTACACACACACACACAAAAAACTTACACAGACACACAAAAACTTTCACACACACAAAAAAAATTTACACACAAAAAAAAAACTTACACACACATAAAAAACTTACACACACACACAAAAACTTACACACACACAAAAAAACTTACACACACACTAAAACTTACACACACAAAAAAAACTCACACACACACAAAAACTTACACACACATAAAACTTACACACACACAAAAACTACACACACACACAAACTTACATACACACACAAAAACTTACACACACAAAAACTTACACACACACACAAAAACTTACACACACTTAAAAACTTACAAACACAAAAAAACTTACACACACACAGAAACTTACACACCGCACAAAAACTTACACACACACAAAAACTTACACACACACAAAAAACTTACACACACACAAAAAAAAACTTACACACACAGAAACTTACACACACATAAAACTTACACACACATAAAAAGTTACACACACACAAAAAAACTTACACACACACAAAAAACTTACACACACATAAAAACTTACACACACAAAAACTTACACACACACAAAACTTAAATACACACACAAAAACTTACACACACACAAAAAACTACACAACACACACGCACACACACAAAAACAAAAACTTACACACACACACACACACACACACAAACTTACACACACACAAAAACTTACACACACACAAACTTACACACACAAAAATTTACACACACACACAAAAACTTACACACACACAAAAACTTACACACACACAAAAAACTTACACACACACCAAAAAAAAACTTACACACACACAAAAACTTACACACACACACAAAAACTTACACACACACACACACACACAAACTTACACACACACACACAAAACTTACACACACACACAAAAAAACTTACAGACACACAAAAACTTACACACACACACAAAACTTACACACAAACACAAAAAACTTACACACACACAAAAACTTACACACACAAAAAACTTACAAAACACAAAAAAAACTTACACACAAAAAAAACTTACACACACACAAAAACTTACACACACATAAAAACTTACACACACACACAAAAACTTTCACACACAGAAACTTACACACACACACACAAAAACTTACACACACACAAAAAAACTTACACACACATAAAAACTTACACACACACACACAAAAACTTACACACACAAAAAACTTACACACACACAGAAAATACACACTCAAAAAACTTACACACACACACAAAAACTTACACACACACAAAAACTTACACACACACACACAAAAACTTACACACACGCACAAAAAACTTACACGCACACACACAAAAACTTACACACACACACACAAAAACTTACACACACACACAAAAACTTACACACACACAAAAAACTTACACACACACAAAAAAAAACTTACACACACACAAAAACTTACACACACAAAAAACTTACACACACAAAAAAAAATTACACACACCACAAAAACTTACACACACACACAAAAACTTACACACACAAAAAAAACTTACACACACACACAAAAACTTACACACACACAAAAACTTACAACACACACAAAAACTTACACACACACACAAAAACTTACACACACACAAAAAAAAAACTTAGACACACACACAAAAAAATTACACACACACAAAAACTCACACACAAAAAAAACTTACACACACACACACACACAAAACTTACACACACACAAAACTTACACACACTCACAAAAACTTACACACACACAAAAACTTACACACACACACAAAAACTTACACACACACACACACACAAAAACTTACACATACACACAAAAACTTACACACACACAAAAACTTACAGACACACAAAAACTTACACACACACAAAAACTTACACAAACACGCAAAAACTTACACACACACTAAAACTTACACACACACAAAAAAAACTTACACACACACACAAAAACTTACACACACATAAAAACTTACACACACAAAAAACTTACACACACACACAAAACTTACACACACACACAAAAAAACTTACACACACACAAAAACTTACACACACATAAAAACTTACACACACACACACACACAAAAACTTACACACACAAAAACTTACACACACACAGAAACTTACACACTCATAAAAACTTACACACACACAAAAACTTACACACACACAAAAACTTACACACGCACAAAAAACTTACACACACACACAAAAACTTACACACACACACAAAAACTTACACACACACACACAAAAACTTACACAGACACAAAAACTTTACACACACACACAAAAAAATTTACATACACACAAAAAAAAACTTACACACACACAAAAAACTTACACACACACACAAAACTTACACACACACAAAAACTTACACACACACAAAAACTTACACACACACAAAAAAAACTTACACACACACACAAAAACTTACACACATAAAAAAACTTACACACACACAAAAACTTACACACACACAAAAACTTACACACACACAAAAACTTACACACACAAAAAAACTTACAAACACACAAAAAACTTACACACACACAAAAACTTACACACACGCACAAAAACTTACACACACACAAAAAAACTTACACACACATAAAAAAACACACACACACTCAAAAACTTACACACACAGAAACTTACCACACACACATAGAAACTTACACACTCATAAAAAGTTACACACACACAAAAACTTACACACACAAAAAACTTACACACACACAAAAACTTACACACACACACACAAACTTACACGCACACACACAAAAACTTACACACACACACACAAAAACTTACACAGACACAAAAACTTTCACACACACACACACACAAACTTACACACACACACAAAAAACTTACTTACACACACAAAACTTACACACACACAAAAATTTACACACACACAAAAACTTACACACTCACAAAAACTTACACACACACAAAACTTACCCACACACAAAAAAAAAACTTACACACACACAAAAACTTACACACACACAAAAACTTACACACACACACACACACACACACACACAAACTTACACACACACACAACAACTTACACACACAAAAAACTTACAGACACACAAAAACTTACACACACACAAAAACTTACACACACACAAAAAAACTTACACACACACAAAAACTTACACACACAAAAAAAACTTACAAACACAAAAAAACTTACACACACAAAAAAACTTCACACACACAAAACTTACACACACATAAAAAACTTACACACACACAAAAACTTACACACACACAGAAACTTACACACACACACAAAAACTTACACACACACACAAAAACTTACACACACACAAAAACTTACACACACACACACACAAAAACTTACACACACAGAAAACTTACACACACAAAGAAACTTACACACTCATAAAAACTTACACACACACAAAAAACTTACACACACACAAAAACTTACACACACACACAAAAACTTACACACACGCACAAAAACTTACACACACACACACACAACAAAACTTACGCACACACACAAAAACTTACACACACACAAAAACTTACACACACACACAAAAACTTACACACACAAAAAAACTTACACACACACAAAAAAAACTTACACACACACAAAAACTTACACACACAAAAAAACTTACACACACACACAAACAAAAACTTACACACACACACAAAACTTACACACACACAAAAACTTACAGACACACAAAAACTTACACACACACACACAAACTTACACACAAACCCACAAAAAACTTACACACACACAAAAACTTACACACACAAAAAAAACTTACACACACAAAAAACTTACACACAAAAAAAACTTACACACACACAAAAACTTACACACACAGAAACTTACACAGACACACAAAAAAACTTACACACACACAAAAACTTACTTACACACACATAAAAACTTACTCACACACACACAACACAAAACTTACACACACAACAAAACTTACACACACACAAAAAACTTACACACTCATAAAAACTTACACACACACACAAAAACTTACACACACACAAAAACTTACACACACACAAAAACTTACACACACACACAAAAACTTACACGCACACACACACAAAAACTTACACACACACAAAAACTTACACAGACACAACAAAAAACTTACATACACACAAAAAAACTTACACACAAAAAAAACTTACACACACGTAAAAACTTACACACACACAAAAACTTACACACACACAAAAACTTACACACACACAAAAAAAACTTACACACACACACAAAAACTTACACACACATAAAAACTTACACACACACAAAAACTTACATACCACACCCCAAAAACTTACACACACACAAAACTTACACACACAGACAGAAACTTACACACTCATAAAAACTTACACACACACAAAAACTTACACACACACAAAAACTTACACAAAACTTACAAACACACAAAAACTTACATACACACACAAAAACTTACACACACACAAAAACTTACCACACACACAAAAACTTTACACACACACACAAAAACTTACACGCACACACAAAAACTTACACACACACACACACACAAAAACTTACACAGACACAAAAACTTTCACACACACAAAAAAAATTTACACACAAAAAAAAACTTACACACACACACACAAAAACTTACACACACACACAAAAACTTACACACACAAAAAAACTTACACACACACACAAAAACTTACACACACACAAAAAACTTACACACACACAAAAACTTACACACACAAAAAAAACTTACACACACAAAAACTTACACACACACACAAACTTAAACACACACACAAAAACTTACACACACACAAAAACTTACACACGCACAAAAAAACTTACACACACACACACACACACACAAACTTACACACACACAAAAACTTACACACACAAAAACTTACACACACACAAAAATTTACACACACACACAAAAACTTACACACACAAAAACTTACACACACACAAAAACTTACCCACACACAAAAAAAAACTTACACACACACAAAAACTTACACACACACAAAAACTTACACACACCACACACACAAAACTTACACACACACACAACAACTTACACACACACAAAACTTACAGACACACAAAAACTTACACACACACAAAAACTTACACACAACACAAAAAACTTACACACACACAAAAAACTTACACACACACAAAAAAAACTTACAAACACAAAAAAACTTACACACAAAAAAAAAAACTTACACACACACAAAAACTTACACACACAAAAAACTTACACACACACAAAAACTTTCACACACACAGAAACTTACACACACACACACAAAACTTACACACACACAAAAACTTACACACACACAAAAACTTACACACACACACACAAAAACTTACACACACAGAAACTTACACACACACAAAACTTACACACTCATAAAAACTTACACACACACAAAAACTTACACACACACAAAACTTACACACACACAAAAAACTTACACACACGCACAAAAACTTACACGCACACACACAAAAAACTTACACACACACACAAAAACTTACACACACACACAAAAACTTACACACACACTAAAACTTACACACACACAAAAAAACTTACACACACACAAAAACTTACACACACACATAAAAACTTACACACACACAAAAACTTACACACACACAAACTTACATACACACACAAAAAACTTACACACACACAAAAACTTACACACACACACAAAAACTTACACACACACAAAAACTTACAAACACACAAAAACTTACACACACACACAAAAAACTTACACAAACACGCAAAAACTTACACACACACTAAAACTTACACACACACAAAAAAAACTTACACACACACAAAAACTTACACACACAAAAAAACTTACACACACAAAAAACTTACACACACAGAAACTTACACACACGCACAAAAACTTACACACACACACAAAAACTTACACACACAAAAAACTTACACACACACACACACACAAAAACTTACACACACAAAAAACTTACACACACACAGAAAACTTACACACTCATAAAAAGTTACACACACACACAAAAAAACTTACACACACACAAAAACTTACACACGCACACAAAAACTTACACACACACACAAAAACTTACACGCACACACACAAAAACTTACACACACACACACAAAAACTTACACAGACACAAAAACTTTCACACACACAAAAAAATTTACACACAAAAAAAAACTTACACACACATAAAAACTTACTTACACACACACAAAAACTTACACACACACAAAAACTTACAGACACACAAACAAAAAAAACTTACACACACAAAAAAACTTACACACACACACACAAAAACTTACACACACAAAAAACTTACACACACACAAAAACTTACACACACACACAAACTTACATACACACACAAAAAAAACTTACACACACACAAAAACTTACACACACACAAAAACTTACACACACAAAAAAACTTACAAACACAAAAAAACTTACACACACAAAAACTTACACACACGCACAAAAACTTACACACACACACAAAAACTTACACACACACAAAAAACTTACACACACACACTTCAAAAACTTACACACACACAGAAAACTTACACACACACAAGAAACTTACACACTCACAAAAAAGTTACACACACACAAAAACTTACACACACACAAAAACTTACACACACACACAAAAAACTTACACACACACACAAAAACTTACACGCACACACACACAAAAACTTACACACACACACACAAAAACTTACACAGACACAAAAAACTTACACACACACAAAAAACATTTACACACAAAAAAAACTTACACACACACATAAAAACTTACACACACACACACAAAAACTTACACACACAAAAAAACTTACACACACACTACAAACTTACACACACACAAAACTTACACACACAAAAAACTTACACACACACAAAAACTTACACACACACAAAAACTTACACACAAACACAAAAACTTACACACACACAAAAAACTTACACACACACAAAAAAACTTACAAACACAAAAAAACTTACACACACACAAAAACTTACACACACACAGAAACTTAAACACTCATAAAAACTTACACACACACAAAAACTTACACACACAAAAACTTACACACACACAAAAACTTACACACACGCACAAAAACTTACACGCACACACACAAAAACTTACGCACACACACAAAAACTTACACACACACAAAAACTACACACACACAACTAAAACTTACACACACACAAAAAAACTTACACACACACAAAACTTACACAACACAAAAACTTACACACACACAAAAACTTACACACACACAAAAACTTACATACACAAACAAAAACTTACACACACACAAAAAACTTTACACACACACACAAAAACTTACACACACACACACACACAAACTTACACACACACAAAAACTTACACACACAAAAACTTACACACACACAAAAATTTACACACACACACAAACTTACACACACACAAAAACTTACACACACACAAAAACTTACACACACATAAAAACTTACACACACACAAAAAACTTACACACACAGAAACTTACACACACAAAAAAACTTACACACACACAAAAACTTACACACACACAAAAACTTACTCACACACACACACAAAAACTTACACACACACAGAAACTTACACACAGACAGAAACTTACACACTCATAAAAAACTTACACACACACACAAAAACTTACAAAAACACACCACAAAAAAACTTACACACACACAAAAACTTACACACACACACAAAAACTTTACGCACACACACAAAAACTTACACACACACAAAAACTTACACACACAACAAAAACTTTCATACACACAAAAAAATTTACACACAAAAAAAACTTACACACACACAAAAACTTACACACACACACACAAAAAACTTACACACACACACAAAACTTACACACACAAAAAAACTTACACACACACACAAAAAACTTACACACACACAAAAACTTACACACACACAAAAACTTACATACACACAAAAACTTACACACACACACAAAAACTTACACACACACAAAAACTTACACACACACAAAAACTTACACACACACAAAAACTTACACACACACAAAAACTTACACACACAAAAAACTTACACACACACACAAAAACTTACACACACACAAAAACTTACACACACACACAAAACTTAAACTTACACACACACACACAAAAACTTACACACACACACAAAAACTTACACACACACAAAAACTTACAGACACACAAAAAAAAACTTAAACACACACAAAAACTTACACACACACAAAAACTTACACACACACAAAAACTTACACACACACACAAAAACTTACACACACAAAAACTTACACACACAAAAAAAACTTACACACACACAAAACTTACAAAAACACACACACAGACACACACAAAAACTTACACACACACAAAAAAACTTACACACACACACAAAAACTTACACACACACAAAAACTTACACACACAAAAAAACTTACACACACAAAAAAAAAACTTACACACACACAAAAACTTACACACACACAAAAACTTACACACACAAAACTTACACACACACAAAAACTTACACACACAGAAAAAACTTATACACACAAAAACTTACACACACACACACTCATAAAAACTTACACACACACACAAAAACTTACACACACACACAAAAAAAACTTACACACACAAAAACTTACACACACACATAAAAACTTACACACACACACAAAAACTTACACGCACACACACAAAAACTTACACACACACACACACAAAAACTTACACACACACAAAAACTTTCACACACAAAAAAAAAATTTACACACAAAAAAAACTTACACACACATAAAAACTTACACACACACAAAAACTTACACACACACAAAAACTTACACACACACTAAAACTTACACACACAAAAAAAAACTCAAAAAGTTACACACACACAAAAACTTACAACACACACAAAAACACACACACACAAAAACACAACAAACACACAAAACTGTACACACACACAAAAACTTACACACACACACACAAAAACTTACACACACACACACAAAAACTTACACAGACACAAAACTTCACACACACAAAAAAAATTTACACACAACAAAAAACTTACACACACACAAAAACTTACACACACACACCAAAAACTTACACACACACAAAAACTTACACACACACAAAAACTTACACACACACAAAAAAAACTTACACACACACAAAAACTTACACACACATAAAAACTTACACACACACAAAAACTTACACAAACACACAAATTTTTACACACATACACACACAAAAACTTACACACACACAAAAACTTACACACACACAAAAACTTACACACACACACACACAAAACTTACACACACACAAAAACTTACACACACACACAACTTACACACACACAAAACTTACACACACACAAAAACTTACACACACACACACAAAACTTACACACACACAAAAAACTTACACACACACAAAAAAAAACTTACACACACACAAAAACTTACACACACACACAAAAAACTTACACACACACAAAAACTTACACACACAAAAAAACTTACACACACACACAAAAACTTACACACACACACGAAAAAACATACACACACACAAAAACTTACACACACACACAAAAACTTACACACAACACAAAAACACACACACACACAAAAAACTTACACACACACAAAACAAATTAGACACACACAAAACTCACACACACAAAAAACTTTTTACACACACACAAAACTTACACACACACCCAAAAAAAAAAACTTACACACACACACAAAAACTTACACACACACAAAAACTTACACACACAAAAAAAAACTTACACACACACAAAAACTTACACACACAAAAACTTACACACACACAAAACTTACACACACAAAAACTTACACACACACAAAAAAACTTACACACACACACAAAAACTTACACACAAAAAACTTACACACACACAAAAAAACTTACACACACAAAAACTTACACACACACAAAAAAACTTACACACACAACAAAAACTTACACACACACAAAAACTTACACACACACACACAAAAAACTTGTAAAACTTACACACACAAAAACTTACACACACACACAAAAACGTAACACACACAAAAAACTTACACACACACAAAAACTTACACACACACAAAAAAAAACTACACACACACACAAAAACTTACACACACACACACAAAAACTTACACACACACACAAAAACTTACACACACACACAAAAACTTACACAGACACAAAAACTTTCACACACACAAAAAAAACACACACACAAAAAACTTACACACACAAAAACTTACACACATACAAAAACTTACACACACACACAAAACTTACACACACACACACACACATACACACACACAAAAACTACACACACACAAAAAACTTACACACACACACAAAAACTTACACACACACAAAAACTTACACGCACACACACAAAACTTACACACACACAAAAACTTACACACACACACAAAAAAAAACTTACACACACAAAAACTTACACACACACAAAAAAACTTAGACACACACAAAACTTACACACACACACAAAAACTTACACACACACACAAAAACTTACACAAAAATACAAAAAAAAACTTACAACACACACACAAAAACTTACACACACAAAAACTTACACACACACAAAAACTTACACACACACATAAAACTTACACACACACAAAAACTTACACACACACACACACACAAAAACTTACACACACACACAAAAACTTACACAACACACACAAAAACTTACACACACACAAACTTACACACAAAAACTTACTTACACACAAAAAAACTTACACACACACACAAAACTTACAACACAACACACACAAAAACTTACACACACACACAACAACTTACACACACAAAACTTACAGACACACACAAAAAACTTACACACACAAAAACTTACACACACACAAAAACTTACACACACACAAAAACCCACACACACACAAAAAACTTACACACACACAGAAACTTACACACACACAAAAAACTTACACACACACACAAAAACTTACACAAAAAAAAAAACTTAACACACACACAAAAAACTTACACACACACAAAAACTTACAGACACAACAAAAACTTACACACACACACACAAAAATTTACACACACACAAAAACTTACACACACACAAAAAAAACACACACACACACAAAAACTTACACACCAAAAAAAAACTTACACACACACAAAAAAAACTTACACACACAACAAAAACTTACACACACACAAAAACTTACACACACACACAAAAAACTTACATACACACACAAAAAACACTTACACCACACAAAAACTTACACACACACACACACACACACCAAAAACTTACACACACACACAAACTTACACACACACAAAAACTTACACATACACACAAAAAAACTTACACACACACAAAAACTTACACACACACACACACAAAACTTACACACACAAAAACTTACACACACTTACAAACTTACACACACACAAAACTTACACACACAAACACACAAAAAAAAAACTTACACACACACACAAAAACTTACACACACAAAAAAAACTTACACACACACAAAAACTTACACACACACACAAAAAACTTACACACACAACAAAAAACTTACACACACACACAAAAAAACTTACACACACACAAAAACTTACACACACAAAAAAACTTACACACACAAAAAAAACTTTACACACACACGCACAAAAACTTACACACACACAAAAAAACTTACAACACACAAAAACTTACACACACACACACAAAAAAAAACTTACACACACACAAAAAAACTTACACACACACAAACAACTTACACACACACACACAAAAACTTACACACACACACAAAACTTACAAACACAAAAACTTACACAAACAAAAACTTACACACACACAAAAAACTTACACACACACAAAAAAAAACTTTACACACACACAAAAACTTAACACACACAACAAAAACACACACACACACACACAAAAACTTACACACACACACAAAAACTTACACACACACACAAAAAAACTTACACACACACAAAAACTTACACACACACAAAAACTTACACACACACAAAAACTTACAACACACACACAAAACTTACACACACACACAAAAACTTACACACACACAAAAAAAAAAATTTAGACACACACAAAACTTACACACACACAAAAACTTACACACACACAAAAAAACTTACACACACACAAAAACTTACACACACACAAAAAAAAACTTACAACACACACAAAAACAAAAACACACACACACAAAAACTTACACACAAAAAAACTTACACACACACAAAAAAAAACTTACACCACAAAAACTTACACACACACAAAAACTTACACACACACAAAAACTTACACACACACAAAAAAAAAACTTACACACACACTAAAAACTTACACACACACAAAAACTTACACAACAACAAAAACTTACACACACAAAAAAACTTACACACAAAAAAAACTTACACACACACAAAAACTTACAACACACAATAAAAACTCTTACACACACAAAAAACTTACACACACAACAAAAAACTTACACACACACAAAAACTTACACACACACACAAAAACTTACACACACACACAAAAACTTACACACACACACACAACACACAACTTACACACACAAAAAAAACTTACACACACACAAACTTACACACACACACAAAAATTTACACAACACACAAAAACTTACACACACACAAAAACTTACACACACACCAAAAACTTACACACACACACAAAAAACTTACACTTACACACACAAAAACTTACAAACACACAAAAACTTACACACACACACAAAAACTTACACACACAAAAAAACATACACACACACAAAAACTTACACACACACACAAAAACTTACACAAACAAAAACTTACACACACACACACAAAAAAACTTACACACACACAACAAACTTACTTACACACACAAAAAACTTACACACACACAAAAGTTTTACACAGACACACAAAAAACTTACACACACACACACACAAAAAAACTTACACACACACAAAAACTTACACACACACACACACAAAACTTACACACACACAACAACTTACACACACACAAAAACTTACACACACACACAAAAACTTACACACACACACAAAAAACTTACACACACACATACAAAAACTTACACACACACACAAAAACTTACACACACACAAAAACTTACACACACACAAAAACTTACACACACACAAAAACTTACACACACACACAAAAACTTACACACACACAAAACTTACACACACACAAAGAAACGTACACACACAACAAAAAAAACTTTACACACACACACAAAAAACTTACACACACACAAAAACTTACACACACACAAAACTTACACACACACACAAAAACTTACACACACACACAAAAACTTACACACACACACAAAAACTTACACACACACAAAAACTTACACACACACACAAAAAAACTTACACACAAAAAAACTTACACACACATAAAAACTTACACACACACAAAAACTTACACACACACAAAAAACTTACACACACAAAAAACTTACACACACAAAAAAACTTACACACACACAAAAACTTACACACACACAAAAACTTACACACACACAAAAACTTACACACGCACAAAAAACTTACACACACACACACAAAACACACAAACACACACACACAAAAACTTACACACACACCAAAAACTTACACACACACAAAAATTTACACACACACAAAAAACTTACACACACAAAATTTACCCACACACAAAAAAAAACTTACACACAAAAACTTACACACACACAAAAAAAACTTACACACACACAAAAAACTTACACACACACAAAAAAAAACTTACACACACACAAAAACTTACACACACACAAAAACTTACACACACACATAAAAACTTACACACACACAAAAACTTACACACACAAAAAAACTTACACACACACAGAAACTTACACACACACACAAGTTTACACCACACAAAAACTTACACACACACAAAAACTTACACACACACAAAAACTTACACACACACAAAAACTTACACACACACACACAAAAAACTTACAACACACACACACACACACACAAAAACTTACACACACACAACAACTTACACACACACAAAAACTTACACACACACAAAAACTTACACACACACAAAAACTTACACACACACAAAAACTTACACACACACACAAAAAAAAAACTTACACACACAAAAACTTTACAAACTTAAAAAAACACACACACACAAAAAAACTTACACATACAAAACTTACACACACACACAAAAACTTACACATACACACAAAAAAACTTACACACACACAAAACTTACACACACACACACAAACACTTACACACACACACAAAAACTTACACACACACAAAAACTTACACACACACAAAAACTTACACACACACACACAAAAAACTTACACACACACAAAAAAACTTACACACAAAAAAAACTTACACACACACAAAAACTTACACACACACACACACACACAAAACTTACACACACACACAAAAACTTACACACACAAAAAAAACTTACACACAACAACAAAAAACACAAAAAAAACTTACACACACAAAAAAACTTACACACACAAACACTTACACACACACAAAAACTTACACACACAAAAAAACTTACACACACAAAAAAACTTACACACAACAAAAACTTACACACACACAACACACAAAAACTTACACACACACACACAAAACTTACACACACACAAAAACTTACACACACACAAAAACTTACACACAACAAAAAAACTTACAACACACACACACAAAAAACTTACACACACACAAAAACTTACACACACAAAAAACTTACCACACACAAAAAAAACTTACACACGCAAAAAAAACTTACACACACACAAAAAAACTTACACACACACAAAAAACTTACACACACACACAAAAAAACTTACACACACACACAAAAACTTACACACACACAAAAAAACTTACACACACACACCAAAAACTTACACACACACACAAACTTACACACACACCACAAAAACTTACACACACACAAAAACTTACACACACACACAAAAACTTACACACACACAAAAAAACTTACACACACCACACAAAAAACTTACACACACACACAAAAAAACTTACACACACACAAAAACTTACACACACACACAAAAACTTACACACACACACAAAAACTTACACACACACAAAAACTTTACACACACACAAAAAACTTACACACACACAAAAACTTACACACACACAAAAAAACTTACACACACACAAAAAACTTACACACACACACAAAACCTTACACACACACAAAAACTTACAACACACACAAAAACTTACACACACACAAAAACTTACACACACACACACACACAAAAACTTACACACACACACACAAAAACTTACACACACACACAAAACACAAAACACACACAAAAAAACTTACACACACAAAAAACTTACACACACACAAAAAAACTTACACACACACAAAAACTTACACACACACACAAAAAACTTACACACACAAAAAAACTTACACACACACAAAAACTTACACACAAAAAAAACTTACACACGAAACAAAACTTACACACACACAAAAACTTACACACACACAAAACTTACACGCACACACACAAAAACTTACACTCACACACAAAAACTTACACACACACACAAAAAAAACTTACACACACAAAAAACTTACACACACAAAAAAACTTACACACATCACCCAAAACTTACACACACACACAAAAACTTACACACAAAAAAAACTTACACACACACAAAAACTTACACACTGAAAAAAAACTTACACACACACAAAAACTTACACACACACAAAAACTTACACACACACAAAACTTACACACACACAAAAACTTACACACACAAAAAAACTTACACACACACACACACCACAAAACTTACACACACACACACAAAAACTTACACAGACACAAAAACTTTCACACACACAAAAAATTTACACACAAAAAAAACTTACACACACACAAAAACTTACACACACACACAAAAACTTACACACACACAAAAACTTACACACACACTAAAACTTACACACACAAAAAAACTTACACACACACAAAACTTACACACACATAAAAACTTACACACACACAAAAACTTACACACACACACAAACTTACATACACACACAAAAACTTACACACACACAAAAAACTTACACACGCACACAAAAACTTACACACACACACACCACAACACAACTTACACACACACAAAAACTTACACACAACACACAAATTTACACACACACAAAAACTTACACACACACAAAAACTTACACACACACAAAAACTTAAAACACACACACACAAAAACTTACACACACAAAAACTTACACACACACACACACACACAAACTTACACACACACAAAACTTACACACACACTAAAACTTACAGACACACAAAAACTTACACACACACACAAACTTACACACAAACACAAAAACTTACACACACACAAAAACTTACACACACAAAAAAACTTACAAACACACCAAAAAACTTACACACAAAAAAAAAACTTACACACACACACAAAACTTACACACACACAAAAAACTAACACACACACAAAAACTTACACACACATAAAAACTTACACACACACACACAAAACTTACACGCACACACACAAAAACTTACACACACACAAAAACTTACACACACACACACACAAAAAACTTACACACACAAAAAACTTACACACACAAAAAAAAACTTACACACACACAAAAACTTACACACACTCACAAAAACTTACACACACACAAAACTTACACACAAAAAAACTTACACACACACACAAAACTGACACAACAAAAAAAACTTACACACACAAAACTTACACACACACACAAAAACTTACACACACACAAAAACTTACACACACAAAACAACTTACACACACACAAAAAAAACTTACACACACAAAAAAAAACTTACACACACACACAAAACTTACACACACACACAAAAACTTACACACACACACACACAAAACTTACAGACACACAAAAAACTTACACACACACAAAAACTTACACACACACAAAAACTTACACACACACAAAAAAACTTACACACACACAAAAAACTTACACAACACAAAAAAACTTACACACACAACAAAAAAACTTACACACACAAAAACTTACAAACACAAAAACTTACACACACACACAAAAACTTACACACACACACGAAAAAACATACACACACACAAAAACTTACACACACACAAAAACTTACACAAACACAAAACTTACACACACACACAAAAAAACTTACACACACAAAAAAAATTAGACACACACAAAAACTCACACACACACAAAATTTTACACACACAAAAAAACTTACACACACAACCCACACAAAAAAAAAACTTACACACACACAAAAAACTTACACACACACAAAAACTTACACACACACACAAAACTTACACACACACACAAACTTTACACACGTTTTAACACACACACACACACAAACTTACACACACACAACAACAACTTACACACACACAAAAACTTACACACACACAAAACTTACGCACACACAGAAAAACTTACACACACACACATACAAAAAACTTACACACACACACAAAAACTTACACACACACTAACTTACCTTAACACACACCAAAACTTACAACACACAAAAACTTACACACACACACAAAAACCTTACACACACACAAAAACTTAAACACACAAAAAAAAAACTTACATACACACACACAAAAAACTTACACACACAAAAAACTTATACACACACAAAAACTTACACACACACAAAAAAACTTACACACACAAAAAAACTTACACACACACAACAAAAACTTACACACATAAAAACTTACCACACACACAAAAACTTTACATACACAGAAAACTTACACACACACACAAAACTTATACACAAAACAAAAAACTTACACACACATAAAAACTTACACACACACACACACACAAAAACTTACACACACACAAAACTTACACACACACACAAAAAACGTACACACACACATAAAACACACTTACACACACACAAAACACACACACAAAAACTTACACACACACAAAAACTTACACACACACACAAAAACTTACACACACACACAGGACAAAAACTTACACACACACACAAAAACTTACACAGACACAAAAACTTCACACACACAAAAAAACTTACACACACAAACACTTACACACACATAAAACTTACACACATACAAAAACTTACAACACACACAAAAACTTACACACACACAAAAACTTACACACACAAAAAAATTACACACAACAAAACTTACACACACACGTAAAAACTTACACACACACACAAACTTACACACACACACACACAAACTTACATACACACACATAAAAACTTACACACACACAAAAACTTACACACGCACACAAAACTTACACACACACACACACACACACACACAAAAACTACCACACAAAACTTACACACACAAAAACTTACACACACAAAAAAACTTTACACACACACAAAAACTTACACACACACAAAAATTTACCCACACACAAAAAAAACTGTACACACAGGACAAGAACTTACACAAACACAAAAACTTACACACACACACAAAAAACTTACACACACACAAAACTTATTACACACACACAAAAACTTACACACACACAAAAAAACTTACACACACACAAAAAAACTTACACACACACAAAAACTTACACACACACTAAAAACTTACACACACACATAGAGAACTTACACACACAAAAACTTACACACACAAACAAAAACTTACACACACAAAGAAACTTACACACACACACACACACATACACACACAAAAACTTACACACACACAAAATACTTACACACACACAACAAACTACACACACTACAAAAACTTACACGCACACACACAAAAACTTACACACACACACAAAAAACTTACACACACACACAAAAAAACTTACACATACACAAAAAAACTTACACACACAAAAAACTTAGACACACAAAAACTTACCACACACTTTACAAAAACTTACACACACACACAAAAACTTACACACAAAAAAACACTTACACACACAATGATGGGCAAAAACTTACACACAAAAAAAAAACTTACACACACACAAAAAACTTACACACAGCAAAAAACTTAACACACACACAAAAACTTACAAACACACAACACACACACAAAAAAACTTACACACACACACAGAAATCACAAACACACACACAAAAACTTACACACACACACAAAAACTTACAGGTTTGTAACACACAAAAACTTACAGACACACAAAACTACACACACACAAAACTTACACACACACACAAAAACTTACATAAACACACAAAAACACTTACACACACACAAAAACACTGCTACTTACACAGTGAACACAGAAACTTACACACACACACAAAAACTTACACACACACACAAAAAACTTACACAAAAAAAAAAACTTAAAACACGAACAAAAAAAACTTTTACACACCACACAAAAACTTACTGACACATAAAACTTCACACACACAAAAAACTGTACACACACAGAAGAAACAGTACACACACACAAAAAAACTTACAACACACAAAAACTTACACAACACATAAAAAACTTACCACACAACACAAAAAAAACTTACACACATACAGAAACTTAACACACACGCAGAAACTTTACACACTCATAAAAAACTTACACACACACAAAAACTTACACACACACAAAAAACTTACACACACACAAAAACTTACACACACACAAAAAGTTTTACACGCACACACACAAAAACTTACACACATACACAAAACTTACACACACACAAAAAAAAAGGCTTACACACACACACAAAAATTTACACACCAAAAAAAAACTTGCACCACACAAAAAAAAACTTACACACACACACAAAAACTTACACACACACAAAAACTACTACACACACACAAAAACTTACACACCAGAAAAAAAACGTACACACACAGGAAACTTACACACACACACAAACACTTACACACCCGAAACTTACACACACACACAAACTTACACACACACAAAAACTTAAACACATAACACACAAAAAACTTTACACACACACAACAAACTTACACACACACACACACTTACACATACACACACACACAAAAACTTACACACACACAAAAACTTACACACACACAAAAACTTACACACACACACACAAAAACTTACACACACACAAAAAACTTACACACACACAAAAAAAACTTACACACACCACAAAACTTACACATACACAACACAAAAACTTACACACACACACAAAAACTTACCACACAACAAAAAACTTACCACACACACAAAAAACTTACACAAGCACAAAAAACTTACACACCAAAAAAACGTAACACACACACAAACACTTACACACACACACAAAAACTTACACACACAAAAAACTTACACACACAAAAAAAAAAACTTACACACACACAAAAACTTACACACACACACAAAAACTTACACACACACAAAAAACTTACACACAACACAAAAAAAACTTACACACAAAAAAAAACTTAACACACAAAAAACTTTACACACACACAAAAAAACTTTACACGTACACACTCACAAAACTTACACACACAAAAAACTTACAACACACACAAAAACTTACACACACACACACAAAAACTTACACACACACACAAAAACTTACACACACACAACAACTTACACACACACAAAAACTTAACACACACACAAAAACTTACACACACACAAAAACTTACACACACACACACAAAAAAACATTACCAGACACACACAGAAAACTTACACACACATGGTTCAAAAACGTTACACACACAAAAAAAACTATACACACCCACACAAAAACTACTACACACACGTAATTGAAGTAGTAGTAAAAAACGTTAACACACACACCACAAAACTTACACACAACACAAAAACTTACACACACAAGTAAAAACTTACACCACACAAAAAAAAAACTTACACACACACAAAACTTACACACACACACAAAACTTAACACCACACACATAGAAAACTTACACACAAACAAAAAACTTACACACAAAAAAAAAACTTACACACACATTTAATAAACTTACAACACACCAAACTAATCAAACACATACACACACAACAAACTTACACACACACAAAACCTTACACACTACATCACAAAAACTTACACACACACGAAAACTTACACGCACACACACAAAACTTAACACACACACACAAAACTTAGATTGTGTGCACACCAAAAAACTTACACACACACAAAAACTTACACATCCCAAAAAACTTGCACACTCACAAAAACTTATCACAACACACAAAAACTTACAAACACACAAAAAAAAGTTACACACACACAAACAACTTTACACACAAAAAAAACTTACACACACACAAAAACTTACACACACACAAAAACTTACAAACACAACACAAAAAACTTAACGCACACACCAGAGGGTTTGGTGTGTGTGTGTAAATTTTACACACACACACAAAAAACTTACACACACACAGTGTTGCATTACACAAAAAAGCTTATTCACACACAAAAAACTTACACACAACCAAAAACTTAGACACACAAATGTGGTTAAAAACTTGTATGTTGCACAACACACAAAAACTTACACACAACAAAACTTATTTTCACACACAAAAACTTAGTACACAACACAAAAACTTACACACACAACAAAACTTACACACACTAAAACTTAACACACACGGTTTCAAAACTTACACACACACACCCACAAAAACTTACAACACACACACTGCCAAACAAAAACTTACACACACAACAACTACACACACACATGCAAAAACTTACAAACACACACACAAAACTTACACACACACACCAAAAACTTACAAACACACACAAAAAACTTACACACACACACAACAACTTACACACACACTAAAACTTACAGAAACAACAAACTTACACACACACAAAAACTTACAACACACACAAAACTTACACACACTACAAAAACTTACACACACCACAAAAAACTTACACACACACAAAACTTACACACACACACCCACACAAAACTTCACACACACAAAACTTACACTTACACACAAAAAAACTTACACACCACAAAAAAACTTACACACACACACAAAAACTTACACACACACATAAAAACTTACACACACAAAAAAACTTACACACACGAAACTTACCACACAACAAAAAACTTACACACCACAAAAACACACACACACAAAAACTTACACACACACAAAAAAAAAACTTACACACACAGAAACTTACACACAAGCAAAACTTACACACACAAAAACTTTTACACACATCACAAGTAACTTATCACACACACCCACCAAACTTACACACACCACAAAAACTTACACACATGGAAAACTTACACACACACAAAACTTACACGCACACACAAAAACTTACACACACACAAAAACTTACACACAGCAAAAAAACTTAAACACTTACACACACACAAAAACTTACACACAAAAAAAAAACTTGCACACACACAAAAAAAACTTACACATACCAAAAACTTACACAAACAACAAAAACTTACACACAAACAAAACTTAAACACACACAGAACAAAAACATTACACACACCAGAAACTTTACACACACACATACACAAAACTTACAACCCGATAACTTACACACACACAACAACTTACACCACGACAAAACTTACACATACACACAAAAAAACTTACACACGACACACAAAAACTTACACACACACAACACACCAACTTACACACACACATAGACAGGCTCACACAAAAACTTACACACACACAAAAACTTACACACACACAAAAAATCTTACACACACACACACAACCAAAACTTACACACACCAAAAAAACTACACATACCACACAAAAAAAACTTACAACACAAAAAACTTACACACAACACACACAAAAACTTACCACGACACACACAAAAACTTACACACAAAAAAACTTACACACACACAAAAACTTACAACAGCACAAAAAAAACTTACACACACAAAACAACTTACACACACAACACTTACACACACACAAAACTTACCACACACAAAAAACTTACACACAAAAAAAAAACTACACACACACAAACTTTACACACACACACAAAACTTTACACACACACAAAAACCTTACACACACACTACAAAAACTTACACACACGACAAAAAAAACCTACACACACACACAAAAAACTTACACACACACAAAAACTTTACACATCACAAAAAACTTTACACACACAAAAAAACTTACACACCGCAAACAAAAAACTTACACACGACACAAAATCTCCTTAACACTAAACACATGTTAACAAAAACTTACACTCACAACACACAATAAAACTTTACACACACACAACAACAAAAACTTACACCACCACCAAAACAATTACACACACACACACAACAAACTTACACACACACACAAACTACACTTACCACCACTACAAAACCTTTGCTCACACACAAACAAAAATTACACAACAAACAAAAACTTACAACACACACAAAAAAAACTTAGACAGAGCACACAAAGAAAATTAGACACACACAAAAACTCCCCACCACACCAAAAACTTACATCACCCACACAAAAAAAGAGAGAGGGCAGATACAAAAACTATACACACACACATCAACAAAAAAAAACTTACACATCACACAAAAACTTACCATCACCACCACACAAAACTTACACACACAGGGAGTAACACAAAACTTACACACTACACAAAAACTTACAACACACGACAAAAACTTACACACACACAGTGCAAAAAAAAAAAAAACTTAGACACACTGACACAACTTACACACACACAAAACTTACACACCGACAAAAAAAACTAACACACAAGGTAATTACGCCAAAAAACTTACACACGTACCAAAAAAAAAAACTAAAAAACTTACACACACACAAAACCTTACACACAATACAAAAACTTACCACACAGGAACTTACCACACACAAGGACAAAAACTTAACACACACATGCAAAACTTACACACACACAAAAACTTACACACACACAAACACAAAAACTGACCCACCACAACAAAAAAAAACCTTACACACAACACAAAACAAAACTTACAACACACAAAAACTTACACA
>JAPEVW010000083.1:631507-769007 GCA_027921565.1 Artemia sinica | reverse complement strand
TTTGCAAGGCAAATGTACCGGCAATAATTCACTGAGAGTTATAGGTCCTAACCTTGCGATAGATATGCCTGTAACTCCACAGGCACCCAGGGCATGAAGAAAGAACCACCAATCTTCCTAGTGGTTTGCTTCTGGCAGTTTATCTTCCCATAGAGGTTAGATTGATGCGTAGATTGGTCTGGTACGTTCGTCAAAGGGTGTTTCTGGGTCTGCATCTGCGGTTAAACCTTTAGGTTGCTAGTGTAGTGCTGCATTAGGTAAGCGGAGAGTGTCCATACGTAGTACGTAGCCAAAGTGTCTAACTGCAATCTCTTGAGAGATCTGTCACAAGAGGCTGCCCTTTCTTGTCGCAGATGGATTGATAAGTTATCCTCTGCTGTATTTGTATGTTAAAGATTCCTTAGACACGAGTCTTTGAAACGACAAATCTTCCCTCTTGTTCCTGGTTCAGGTGCCAAGTTTTGGTTTCGTAGAGAACTGAAACAACGTTGCTATTGACAGCCAAACGGTAGTTTCAACCGCAGAGAGAAATATTGGGACAGCCCAATTGGGACAGACACACGACACAAAAAACTTAAAAAGGCAATTAAACTTCTATAATAGGTTTCTCTGATCCTTTTTTAGTTAGGGAGGGTGGGAAATATCTCAAAGGATGCATTTTAATACCAAAACAACCCAGCTCTCCTTGGAGCTTCAGATAAATAAATAATTAGTTCTAAGGGAAAGACGAGGGGAGGGTGGAGATAAAAAGTTTAATCCATAATGAAGTATTTATAATTCATTGCAAGTGATATATTTCTCTGGGTTTAGTTTCAGCCAAAAGAGTGGACTCATTTGATTTCACTACATTATATACGAGTCTACCAATTAATTTAGTATTTGTAAATTTAAAAAAGATTATTAAGAAGGGTTTTCTTTTGTCTAATTTGGCTTTTTTAAAAATTGTTACGTATAATATAAAGACAAGATGGACTAATTACTTTAACAGTACCACTAGTTCAAGATGTTATAGCTTAGATATGATTTACTAGAATTTATTTTATTTTATACTTTTATAAATTTAATGGTAACCTATATAATCAAAGTACTGGAATTCCTATGGGGGCAATGCTAGTCCATTTATAGCAGAACTATTTATAAGCTATTTAGAATATGAATTTATGATTGATAAAAAGAACCAAATTAATATAAATATATTTGCTTTCAAATAATAAAAGATATTTAGTTGGCCTTCTGGTGATAAACTGTGCAGATTTCCTAGAGATATCAAAGAAGATATACCCACCAGAGTTAGAGGTAAAATTCAGCAATGAGAATGGCAATTATGACCATTTTCTAGATTTAGATATTAATGTTACACCTTAATAATACTTTAGTTTTTAAAATATACAATAAAACAGATGATTATGATTTTTAAATAGTCAGTTTCCCATTTCCTAAAAGTAATATACATTCAAATATAGCATATTCATCGTATTTTTCCCAACTGTTTAAATATGCGAGAATTTGCACTGAATATATTGATTTAAAAGTAGAAGTGAAAAACTTAGCAATAAGTTAACCGTAAGAGGTTTTTTCCGCCAGTAAGTTTGCTTGAAAATTTAAAAAGATTAGTTTTCAATAAAATCAACTTTTAGATAAGTATAATAAAAATTATGAAGATAAATTGAATGATATTCTGAGGTAGCTTGTTGGATGAATATTTTTTCTCTTCCCTTTATAATTTTTGAATTTAGGGTTTGTTTCGACAAGTTCAGGTGCTGACTAACGTACGATGTTTGGAATCAGTTCGTAAAAATCGAGCTTGAAAGTGAAATGTCTTTGGCTGACAGTTAGGGTTATGCAATTAGGGGATTTTTGCTTGATGAAGATTATTCTTTCAGAGTTGGGATGTTTTTTGCTTTGATTCAGTTCTAGATGAGTGATCGGGAAGGAAGCTTGAAAATTTTGTTTTTTGGTATTTTTTTTTCGGGGGGGGGGGGGGGTAGTGTTTCGTTCATAGATATTCCACAGGTGTCACTACATAGGGGCATGCTATAGGGTTCTGTGACATGGCGTGCTCTTTTTTTCTGGGTGATGAAATTTGAGTGCCGAAACCTGTATAGGTAATGAGTTTTCATCTGAAGAGCCCTGATATGTGGTGATTACCTTGGGGATATTAAAACTTGTAGACTTAAGGTGCTATTGTTTGGTTTAGGGACAATAATTTACATGTATTAATGGCTGATTTTCCTCTATTTGGACTTGATTTTTGGATTATCGGGTTAGATGTACTGTTTTGTCCTAGGTAATTGGATGGATGAGTAATAAGTAATAAACCTTGTTTAAATGCTCATTTATCTTAGTTATTAAATTAGGAAGACATTTTTTTTGCTAATTAATTACCTGTTATACATTATATAACCCTCAAAGTTCGTAACTAAGACTTTTGTTTAAGAAAGCTATTTTTAGGGTAGGGGGGGGGACAAAAAGCCTTTAAAAATGCGTCAAGAATGTAAAATTGATATTTACTTCCTTATGATTTCTGGGAGTATTTCTGGTCTGCGCTGCTGTATGGAAGTAAAGAGCAACGTTAAACCTCAGAATCAGCAGAATTTATTCAGTTTTTGAGGGAGACGGACGGCCCCTTCCTCATCCACATCTCCCCTTCATGGTCACAGAAGCTTTGGAGGGTGCTCATTATACCAGAAACTGAAACGTCTAGTTCTTTTTTATAAGTTGAAAGTGATTGGAAAACCAACCAGCTGCGGGGGAGTGGGATTATTCGAGAGAGTGGGGGTAGACGCCTTCTCCCAAAGGCTTATGGGCTCCTATTGTATCTATTCAAAACTATTCAAAATGGATGGGAACAAAAAGGGCTGCTCCACAGCACCACAGCTTTAACTTTGATTCAACTATTTGTTTATATTTGAGTATGAAGGGGTGTTTTAATACTCCGGCTGTCACCAACCCTGCAGCGGTAGGTTGTAGGGGAGAGTGGGGTTGGTTCGGACACGGGGTGAGTCTGGAAAATAGCCTCTCTTCCTACAACACCCTCTAAAAATTCACCAAAAAAATACCATTGATTTGCATCTAGTACCCTACTTGAGTATGTAGTTTGGTTATCACACGTGCAATCGTTTATGAAATATTTGAGAAAAACCGAAAAAAAAGGTTGGTGTGGCGTCCTGTATCTTTCTTTGTTTGTGATTTTATTTGGCCGTTATTACTAGTCATTGAATTTTGCTGACTATTGCAGCGTTTAACTATGGCATTGCTAAGATGTTTAAAACTTTAGTTTTTGGCGGCATCTATAGTAGTTACAGCGTCAGTGAGGTTTCAGACTTTTTATCGCGGGTGGGGTTGCTTCGGACAACGGTAGTAGGGTGGATTCGGACATTGTCTGAACCCACCCCAGACACTTTTTTGTGGTCAGTATTTCCAACTTTTCCTCTTTTTTTCACATCGTGTACCTGTTAATATGCATTTTATTACTTGTTACTAAAAACAGTTTCTTTCAGAATGCCTCGATCATAAAAAAAGGAAGCGATAAGACCCTCCCGTTAACCTAAAAAACATGAAGAAAAGCAGTTGGGACTTATCTGAAAAAGGAAGGAACATTGAGACAAATTGCAGAAACTTCGGCATAAAGAAGTCCACGCTACTGGACTATGTCAGGCGCTCGAGGCCGCAGACAGGAGAAGCAGATAAAAGTGTCAACGAAGAGCCTGGGCCACTGCAGATAAACTTCCCGACGAGACCAAAACATAACAGGCAAGTTTTTGAAAGCGAACACGAGCGAAAACTAGCCGACTACTTTCGCACTTGTTCGAGAATGAACCATGGACTGACAACAACTGAAGCACGAAAATTTGCTTACTCTTACGCCCGTGCGAATTACATTTCTGTACCAGAAAAACTGGTGTTTCAATGAAGCAGCGTCAATGAACTGGCTTCTTGCGTTTCTGAAGCGGAATTCAGACATCTCGGTGAGGAACCCAGAAGCCACAAGTCAGGCGAGAGCCTCCGGCTTCAACAAAACTGTCGTTCAGACGTTTTTTGACAAGCTACTTGATGTCTATGGAAGGTTTGGAGCGAAACTGATTGCTGATCGCATCTGGAACGTTGTTGAAACAGGTATAGTCACCGTGCTTCCACCACCGAAAGTCCTAGCACCAACTGGACAGAAACAGGTTTTGTCAGACTGTGTCTGCAGAAAGAGTTCAAAACGTGACTGCTTTATGTTTCGCCAGTGTGTCTGGAGCGACTATTCCACCGGTCTTCATTTTTTCGGGAGTGAATTTCATACCTAGAATGACAAACGAAGGCCCCCCTGGTTGCCGTGGGCAACCAGTCAACGGCGACTTGCTCTTGGAGGCTATGTGACACTACACGAAAATAACCAAGCCTGGTGAAGAGACTCCCATCCTACTGCTCATGGTCAACCATGATAGCCATCTGGATGTACGTGTGATCGAACACTGTAAGCAAAATCACGTAACACTGTTGACATTCCCACCCCACTGCTCCCACAAGTTTCAGCCACTTGACGTAGGAGTACTTTCTTCTTTCAAGGGTGCACTGAAAGAGCGCTTCAATGAATGGACAGCGCATTTCAATTTATGAAGTAGCCTCACTCAGCAGGGTTCCTTTCCGGAGAAGTTCAGTGCATCCAACATAGTCTCTGGGTTTCGAGCAGCTGGAATCTTTCCATTCAATCGCGATGTATTCCCAGAGGGAGCTTCTACCGGGAACCCCATCGCAGGCCAACTCCGAAGCTGGACCACCGATTTCTTCTTTCATAAGGTCGCCCGAAGAAGTAAAACCTTTTCCCCAAGTGGGGGCTGTTACTGTTCCGGGACGTGGAATCGCATTAGAGGGAGGACCCGTATTCTCACTGACACCCCTGAGAAAAAAGAGATCGTAGCTAAAAATGAAGAGAAGGCCAAGCCGACGCCATCTACAAAGAAACGTAAGAACAGCGCGGTCCGCAAGCCTAACGAAGACGACAGAATTGATGAGGCGGAGACTCTTTCTGAACCTGTTGCCCCGAGCGACTCTTTAAGCGACGAGTCCCTTCACTGTGGGGACGTAGAAGAGGACCTTGAGCCTTTTGATATTGACCAAGCTCAAACGGATAGCTATGTTCTGGTAAAATTCAAATTGGGCAAATCGAAGAAGTCGGATATCTTCTACGTTGGCCAAATAAAAGGAAAAAAATGGAAGTGATATTGAGGACAAAGCCTTATTTTATCGCTAAAGATATCTCAATAATATAGGACTCACCTTTGCCAAACTTCCTTAAAAAACTCACTGAAACTATAACTCTAGGCTTTAGTCTCTAAAATACATATTTTCTAGCTAAAGATATCTCAATAATATAGGACTCACCTATGCCAAACTTCCTTAAAAACTCACTGAAACTATACCTAGTTGAGAAAAATAGTATGCTTATGCCCTCTGAGCTGTATTCTCTAAAATATATATTTCGTCACTAAAGATATCTCAATAATATAAGATTCAACCTTTGCCAAACTTCCTTAACAACTCTCTGAAATTATACTTAGTGGAGGAAAATTGTACCCTTATTTTTATTATTATTTAAAAATTTCAAACAAATTAACGAGAATATTCAAAGAAAAATCTAATACCTATGCCAAACTTCCTAACAACTCTCTGAAATTATATCTAGTGGAGAAAAATGACAAGCTTGTACCCACCATACTGCATCAGATCTCTGGGCTGTATTCTCTAAAATATATATTTCCTCGCTAAAGACATCTCAATAATAAAGGAATCACCTATACCAAACTTCCTTAACAACTCTCTGAAACTATACCTAATTGAGAAAAATAGCAACCTTATTCCCAACATGCTGCCTCAGACCTCAGAGCTGTATTTTCTAAAATATATATTTCCTCGCTAAAGATATCTCAATAATATAGAATTCACCTATGCCGAACTTCCTTAACAACTCTCTGATATTATACCTAGTGGAGGAAAATTGTACCCTTATTTTTTATTATTATTAAACAATTTCGAACAAATAACCGAGAATATTCAAAAAAGAAGTCATCTCGTTACCCAAAATTTACATGAGGAGAAAAATAAGGCCTTTTAGGCGTTGTTTATAAGCTCAAAACTCATCAAATCACTAAATACAGTTACTAAAATTGTCCAACATTCTCTTCATCTCTCTTAATCTCTCTCAATCACTCTCAATCTGTTTCGCCAAAATAATCCCCTAAAATGTATCAATCTGTTTCAACCGAAAAAAAACCCCTAAAATGTTTCAATCTGTGTCGCCTAAATAACTTATCTAAAATGTCTCAATCTGTTTCGCCCAAATAATTTGTCTAAAATGTCCTAGTTACATTATTAAGGCCTCGAAATAATAATTCCAGAATTTATCTCTCGGACTAAAGCAGAGAAGCCTTTTAGTTGCTTAGTTCCCCTCATGATACATTAGAATTCCCCGTCGGATTTTCATCATTGACGATTACGCAAATCCATGCTAAAATTCCTGGAAATACAGATTTGATGTCATTCCCGTTCGTTTGGTAGCTTTCTGATTGCCTAAAAATAGGCGTGTGGTGTGACTTCACTTCACTTCACCCTGAAATTAGAGGGCCTTTTTCAACTGAAAGTACGGAGCAACATCAAATTTAAAAAGAACGGAAATTATTACATATATGATTGGGATTTCCCCCTAGTCAACACCTCGCTCTTTAAGCTAAACATTGTTTAGTACTTTCATAAGAGCAATTTTATTCTAATTTACAACCTTTGTGTTGAAGGGGTCATTTAAAAAAATGGAATTCGTTAATTCGTAAGTTACGTATATTTTATTACTTATAACAACGGTTCACAAATAAAATTAAAAAACAACTTTTGAGAAAGCCATTTAACCAAATAAAAGTAAAATTAATATGCAAATTTAGTTTTACTTATTCATGTACGGTGATCCAAAATCAAAACCTGCATCAAAACGTTCAGAAATTCAAAAACGTTCAGAACTTAAATAGAAAAAAACGAGGTTTTTAACTTAAAGTAAGGAGCGACATTAAAACTTAAAACAAACAGAAATAATTCCGTATATGAAAGAGGTTGTCCCATCCTAGTGCCTCGCTCTTTACGCTAAAATTAGACTCTTTCTCACAACTCTATTTTTTAAACAATAAAAACTTTAGCGTAAAGAGCGAGGCGTTGAGGAGAGACAGCCCCCCTTTCATATACGGAATAACCTCTGTTCGTTTTAAGTTTTAATGTCACTCCTTACTTTCAGTCAAAAAACTTGTTTTTTTTTAATTAATACTGGGTGAGACCAAGATGTGACCCGAAAAATTAATCCATTATTTTTTATGCTGTTTAATGACTGTAAACTTTTAATTTTTGTGCCTTAGTTTTTAGAATAATTTTAATTGTATACTGAAAGTTACTAATATCATAATTTGCAATATAGCACAAAAGATTATACTGGTTTTATATTAATATTCACTTAAAGCATTTAGCATCTCCTGCAGTTTAAAACCTTAACATAGAAAACCCTACAACAAAGCAAAGAAGATTTGCTTTTATCCAATAATTTAATTAAATAGCTTACAATTTTTAATATCAGAAGACTCAGAAGGGGATAATGAGTTCAGCCATCTTTGGAATTTGAGGGCAAGTCCATAACAGAATATTTTGGACAGTTCTGAAATTTATAATACTATTAAAGAACACTTGGGTATATTATTCCAGTTTTATCTGGGACACTAGAAGCAAAAGTTCCTAGAAATTCACAATCTACAATATCACCACTTAAGCAAAGAAAAAACAAATTTATCTTAATATAGCCCAAAAATATAGATTCAACTCTTTTATTGGTCAAAAGTATTAGAAATATCATTAATTTGTTTTGCATTTTTTAAAAGATGGTGCTAAAATTCAAAACTGTGTTTTAAACGTGCCAATATTTGAAGTTTAGGTTTAGATTTTAAGTTGCAATAAAATTTCAGAGCAAAACTTTGAGAATTGTGTTTAGTTGGCTTAGAAAATTTGTGCACTAGAGAATTATTGCTCTTAAAATCAGAATTGAAGTCCAAACTAGAACCAGAGAAAATAACATCTCCTTTTCAGATACTTAAAGAATTTGGCACTTTCAGGGCAACATTCTCATATTATAATTGAAATTAAAGAAATATAAGACAAAATTCCAGAAGAATAAACTATATAAACACTAGCATCAAATACAATGCAACAATATTTGCCTACAACAAATTAATCCATTTCATATTTAAAGGTTATTTTATCATTTTACAAAAAGTGTATACCCCCCCCCCCTAACGTTTTTTTTTCCCAACTACATTCGATAAAAATTTTGAGATAGGCTTTTTGTTAAAAATGGTTCAATGATCCTATAACAAAAACTCCGGTGTCAAACAAAACCCCCAAAGGCCCGGGAACAAGCGTTGTAAAAAGAAGCCCCGTGGGCATATATGGTTCTCTAATGGGGGGGGGGAATAAATTAGGTTTAGTCTAAACTTGTATTTTCCTCGTGAGTCATCAACCCCAGGAGTGCCATCATTTTTCACAAAATTATCAGATTCCTTAGGAGCATTTCCAATGGAGTACAATTGAACTAATTGTCTACTTCTAGATACAGACATATTAACAAATAGAAAAGTAATAGATTTATTAGACTTACATATCTAATCGTACAGCAATGTACTTCAAAAGATATATCTCGCAACCAGAATAATCATAGTCAGAATACTTCTTAATCATCAATGTTAATGTCTCGAAAATACTTTTTCACTACCTTATAACATAGGTTCTGATTCTGAGCAATAATTACTATTTCACAATTGGCCCAGCTCTGTCGGAGCACCCGCTATTTTATCATTATGCTTACAAGCTGGGTTCATTATGTTGACTGCCTACCCAATAGTTTTTTCTGCGATATTTTGATCATTAAACATACAAATTCCTAAGAGCACTTATAAACTTCTAAACTAAGTTTTAAACCATGCCCCACAATGTTTTTCAAAATACTTCAGCGAAATTCTGATCCATCTCATTAGTATTTTAAATACAAAAAAACCTGTAGTTTTTTTCGCCTTTCAAATCTGTCAATAGCGTCTGGGAATTTTCGAGACTCCTTTGTTTTGTAGAAAAGTTTCACAGAGTACCACAGAGTATTCTTGAATTAATCATCTCGTGCTTTGAACTTTTTAAAGGAATATTTGGCTGATAAATAAATGTGGTTTTTTTCTCTCTGTTTTGTAAATTTAGACGAGAGTTTGAAAACGGAATTTAAACTCAATTAGGGGAGTTTAATTTGCATCGGAAGTGTATTTAGAACGAAAAAAAAAATATTTCATATTTTAAGTATATATTATAAACGGTACATATTACCCGTCCCCTTTGATTATGACGTCCCGTCATTGGGACTTGCTTTCCCTCAGGTTTTAAAGTATTTTGAAATTTTGCCTACTATTTTTCCTATACAACTTTTATTGATAATGTGTTATTATACTATTTAAGCTTAGTCAGAAGTGCTTAAATTCTTTCTGTATTGCCTTTCTTATTTTATTACATATAGTCTGCTAAGGTTCCTCTACCGGACTAAGATAGCTACTTACATCAAAGTTTTTTTTCTACATTTAACACTGATAACTCCTAAATTTCCAGCAATGTTTGGTAAGGTTGGGATGATTCTACTATTAATAAATTTTTTTTTCCAGATTCGTCTTTTATAAATTTTTCTATCTTAAGCTAGCTACGGAATAACTATGTTTCGTGTCTTACGCTAAATTAAACGAATAATATGACAACACTATACATAACTCTACCTGAACATCTAGCGATACATACATGAAGGATTTATAACACACAATATTATGTTTACCACTTTTGCTGGTAGACGTTAATACACTTTCACTAGGAATATTTGTTATGTAATATTAACAATAGGTTATCAAAATTGTTAAGTTGTCAAAATCAATCAAATGTAATATAAGTTCACACCTATTTCACCACTTACGTGTCTCTTAGCCTATTCGCTCCTTCTGTTGCAGTTTATGGTCCTTTACTAGTATCGTCTTATGCAAACAAAATTTTTAAAACACTTATATGTAGTTTCCTCACAGATTAGTTTGAGTATGGTTATCTTCATCTTAAACGAAGTGTTTTCTCTAATTATCAAACGGGAAATAATACTTTTGGTCACAGTTGTGTGGGATTTTGCCGTCCGAGTTCATTCTCACCCTTTTTTGGATTGTTCATAGGGTGCTTTATCGTTAAGGAGTTGAGCACTGGGACTGCGTTGGTAATGGATGGGTTTATTTTCTTCTCAGCATGTCATTTTTGGGATATTTATATCACACAGATATTGTTCTCGTTTAACATACTTCATTCATGAGCTTAGAGGTTAGCTTCTCTTATAAAATTGTTTGTGCATGACTTTTTTCTATTAGTTTTTGCGTGGACTCCTTGGTTAATCACTGTGGAAATGATGTTTGAATTTGAAATGGGTCAACATCAAACTTTAGTGACTCCTTCAACATACTGTCTATAACTAGTGGGAGGAGCATATTGTTGCTCAAAGGTTATTCACTGGGATTACTTTTAATTTATAGCATTCAATGATTGGTTTCCAAGTCCATATTTCAAAAATTATCTCATAACATTCACGATAATATTTCTAATATCTTTCTAATCTTTTAATGAAGAAATAGTCAAAGGGGATTTAACATGTGAATCGTCGACATAAAAATAAATTGGGTTCATCAATATTATTATCAAGGACGATATAATCACTTACATTATATGCTAGACAAGGGGGTTCTCATGATTGTTATGTTTATAGTTCGGTAATGCACTGGATACAGAAATTTGTTAGATAGTGTTACCTGATACATAACATGATTTGTGATGAAGGAAAATATTCTTCGTCGATCGATCATCGTTTCCTCGATCAAAAAAACGTACCCGTAATTTTTGTAAGCGAAGTTGGGACGAGAGTTGCTTGGAATTTATGGCGAGTACTCTTCGTTGGTTGAGGTATGATGTAAATAGGTGCTACTGGGCTATATCCGCACTGGTCTATGTATTGTCCTGATTATTTTCTGATATGCCGTTCCAATTCCTGGAATAAAATAACGAGAAGGAGTCACTCGTTCTTTAAAACAAGTAGTCATAATACAAATAGGTCATGGAGCTTTGGGTAAATGAATTTTTACTCTACATGACAATGTTACACAAATACACTAACATTACTACACACACATTGATTTTTAACGAAACGACATTATTATCATGTTGGTTGAAACATATATGAAGTTTCCCTTGGGAACTATAAAACATAAAAATTTCTTCTAAGTTGTTATGGCATAACGATGATATAAGAGATTAACTCTTTTAACTTTAAGTGAGGTCTCTTATTATGCTCTTTAGTATGCACTATTACATACACTTTATTTTGATTTCTTGCAACACTTAATTAATTTTACATTACATTGAAAATAATCGTTTAGACATAGTTTACGCTACATTATTAAATTTGAGGTCTAATTTTACAACATATTTCATGCCTACATTGTTCACGCACGTCCGTGCTGTTTAAGAAACGTATGTTGCAGCGTCGTAACCGCACAGTTTTGCGTAAACGACAGTTTACATTGAGGGAACTAGACATAGTAAGGATGAGTGGAAACCTCTATACCCACTCGTTTTCTAATGTCTTCTCTTTTTCTTGGCTTAGACGTTTTTCATGGGGTTCCGGGTTTAAATTCTGCATTTCAGCCGTTTTCCCCATGTTCCTCCTTTGGGTTTTGCCTTCTTAGACTCAAAATTCTTCCATAATTAAAAGTCAGTAAGATTTTCATAGTCAAGGAAATGGTGAATACGAAGCATACAGTCAGTAGTATGTTCCACCAAAGACTGGTTTAGAATAATCCTTATTTATTATCTACGTACGTTAATCTCTGGTCTTCATTAGTAAGTAAAGGCATTTGGGAATCTAATGCTTGTCTTATTTTTATATGTGGCAACGTTCCTTTATTCGTCTCTATTTTGAACCATATTGTGGTTTTCATTTCCTTACTTTCTATATTGGGAATAGTGTATGACAGGTTGATTGCCTTAAAATTGATTATTTTATTACGTATTATATTTGTACTCGTGGTAATTATCAGTGTTTGAACTGTTGACTCTTTAGTTACAAGTTGACATCCTTGTCTTATGGTTATTGTACCCACTTCTTGTAATAATAATTCGGTCCTCTAACTTGGATCGATTCTTTCTGTATTTTTATAACAAGACAAAGTTCCAACAGTTTCTCTTGGAACAGAAAATAACCAAAGATCATTTAAGGTGTATGAATATTTCTTGTTTAGTACTTACTATTATAGCTTCGCACGAATTAGGTATTTCTTCCTGTTGTGTGTCTTTCAAAAATATATCTAACATACAAGATCCGGATTTGACGTTATAAATAGGTAACGTAAGCTGGCATGCTGGGTTTTTGAATGATACGCACTCTTTTAAGTCTTGTGGGTTGGCAAGGGCATATTTTCGTCTATCTTGATCAACAAGTAAATACTCTGCTTCAGCCGGGATAGTCATAAATGAATTCGTCTCCTTTATATTAGCAGGGAAGGTTGAAATTTTGTACAAGTCATATATGGATTGTTGTTTATTAATGGAATCGTTACTACTGCGAATAATTGTTCATTTATTTCCTCGATGTGGACTTTTAATTTTGTATATTAAAGGAACAAATTTGATACTTCTGGTTCAATTGGTAAATGTAAGCCAAACGTTAGATGTGTTTTTATTTCATCTAAAATGCTTTTTAAGTTGAAAGGGTTCTACCAGGTCGTATGACAAGGTTCCTCCCGTTAGGGAAATAATGCGAATTCAAAATCACTAACATCTGATGCTAGATTTAGTCATGACATGGTAATTATATCGAGTGATACCATGGTAAGACTCTCGTCTGTCACCACGCGATCCACTTCGTTCCTTAAGTAATTTATTACATTTACGGTTTTTCAGATTTTCTTAGATATCATTTCGACTTTATCTCTTTGGTAGTTTGCTATGCTTGCTTGTATTTTCTGGACGTGTAATGTTACGGTCTTGGCGTTATTCAATTCTTTTACATTTTCTCTCGGGATGTTTAAGTCTTCCTTAATTGTTAGACCAAAAAGGCGGGAGGCGTGTTCTCCAATGATGGGCATTAGGCTTGTAGACCTGCGGTATTTACTTCTTCTAAAGAATAATTCAAAGATTATCGTGGTGCTTGGTTTTAATTTCTGTATTTCCATATTAAATAATTCAAATAAGGCTTGTAATATTTTTCTGTATAATACTGAGAAGGCTTGTTGATTTGACACTTTCTGGGCATTTTTTCTTGCTTAGATCAGGTAACGGTTCGATAACTTCTTTTGTCGGCTCGGCGGCCATGGCTAATCTAGCACAAGTGCGTTCGCCGTCTATTGTCCAACATTTTCAATGTGCGTAATTATCCTCTTCCTCTTTCTTAGAATTATTTTTCTTCTCTTCTGATTTCATCCATTGAACTCTTATCGTTTCTGTTTCGGTATGTCTTACCGAGATTCTTACCCTTAGGCCTATACGGAATATGCCAATCGGCTGGATGCGCGTAAACGTGGGCCCTGTTGACCAAGTCCATTTGTAATTGTCGTGGTTTTAGATAAGTCAACGTGGTCAAATTTCTAGGTGATTCTTTACTAAATACGATCATTTCTGAGACTGTGTTCATCGTAGTTTCCGACATTGAAGATTGTATCTCTTTTGCTGGGGTTTCATAGGTGGGTGTGATTGTCTTGATATCTTTTTCTTTTCTTTCTGTAGGATTTCTATATTCGTTATATTGTTGGGTATTTGAGAAATAGTTCCTTGATTTGTCTAATTCTTTTAGGTTAGTATCTTGTCTGTTGTCATTTTCATTTCTTAGTTTGGGTGATATCTGTTTCGTGACGTTCCTATCAGCATGACTTTGCCACAATTCTTTGAGAAAAGTCCATAGGCTTGGCAGTTCATATAGCATTGCGTAATTTCCATCATAAAGGTTTCATTTTCTCGTAGCCAATAATTTAGGGTTTTCCATAGATTTCATTGTAATGAAGTGTCTTGACAAGTGTTCCATATTATTTGCTGATATTTTCCTTCTGTTTTTTCTTTGGTACTGGTTCCTAGTGCCATGTCATTTCTGCCATTTTTCTTCTCAAAGTCGTTTATTACAAATTTTGATTTTAGTTTTAGGATAACTGGAATTTGGAACTCTTTATTATCTTTGCTATGCATCATATTACTGGTCAGTAATCCTTTATCCAACCTTAGGAATTGAAAATATCGATTCTTTGAGTTCATTCATATTTTTCTGTAGTCTTGTTACTTGTTGAAATAAAGTTTGAAAGGGTTTGGGATCCAATTTCATAAAAATTTTCCATGCGTTATTGCTGGCTAGGAGTGAATTTTCATGCTTAAATATTACTCCATGTTTTACAATATCTTGGGCTGTTGCGTGAACAACGAGGATTATGATGATATTCTTAAGCCTCATCTTTTTGCTTGTTTCTAAAATTAATCTATTATTAATTTTACATAGTTTTGCATAATTTGTTTATTTGCTCTTTTTTTCAAAAGAGTTTAGGCGTTTTAACTTTTAACTTGGGCTATCTTATTATAATAATTTATATTAATTTAACTTTCGAACTGTTTTATGTCATTGGCCAAACAAAACTGATTTATAAGCGTAGTACATAATTTCTGTTTACGAACAATATATTTCGATGTTTTAAATTATTTGTTGAACTTGTTTCAATAAATCTGTCTTTGAATGCCGTTAACAATTTTTCTATTGTATTTGTCGGCAAATTGGCAAATTGCATTTATCAGCAAATTCTAATGGGAGGGGGGAATACATTAGGGGTGAATATAAACTTGAATTTCCTTGCAAGGTCATCAACCCAAGAGTGCCATCATTCTTCGTAAAATTATCAGATTCCTTATGAGCGTTCCCAATATAGTACAGTTGAACTAGTTGTCTACTCTGGGGTTCTAGATACAGACACATAAAATAAAACAACACAAATAGAAAAGTAATAGATTTATTAGACTTACATATCTAATCGTACAGCAATGTAGTTCAAAGCATAGATCTCGCAGCCAGAATAATCATAGTCAGAATACATCTTAATCATTAATGTGAATGTCTCGAAAATACTTTTTTCACTACCTTATAACATAGGTTCTGATTCTGCGCAATAATCACTATTTCACAATTGGCCCAGCTCCTGTCGGAGGGCCCGCTATTTTATCATTATGCTGACAAACTGGGTTCATTATGTTGACTGCCTACCCAATATTTTTTCCCGCGATATTTTGATCATTCAATATACACATTCCTAAGAGCACTTCTAAACTTCTAAACTAAGTTTTAAACAATGTCCCACTATGTTTTCCAAAATACTTCAGCGAAATCCCGATCCATCTCATTAGTATTGTACTTACAAAAAAACCCGTACTTTTCGCCTTTCAAATCTGGCAATAGCGTCTGGGAATTTTTAAGACTCCTTTGTTTTGTAGAACAAAAGTTTCACAGAGTACCAAAGTGTATTCTTGAATTAATCATCTCTTGCTTTGAACTTTTTAACGGGATATTTGGCTGATAAATAAATTTGGTTTTTCTTTCTCTGTTTGTGAATTTAGACGAGAGTTTTTGAAACGGAATTTAAACTCAATTAGGGGAGTTTAATTTACATCAGAAGTGTATATACAACGAAATTTTTTTTTCATATTTTAAGTATATATTATACACAGTACAGTTCATATGGAAGAGATACTCGTATAAACTCCAAAGAGGGCTCACATATATGGTTTTATGGAAGGAATGCTCGTATAAACTTCAAAGAGGGCTCATTGATTGAAAATTGAAAGTTTCTACTTCGTCTGCATTTTTTCATCAAAATGATTTTTTGAAATCAGGGAAGAGATTTGGAAATGCTTTGATGTCAAATTCCTCTAATAGATATTCTCCCCTAAACCATGCAATCTTTTCAATTGAAATTGGTCATTCTCAATGTTTTTATTGTTATTGAAGTCATCAATAAAATTTTTTGGCACTGACGAGTCAAGTGGTTTCATAGAGAAATGCTCTACTAAGTGTGATTTGGCATCGTTTGCAAGTTTTTCTAAAATTGCTCCCTCTGGTACTTCATGAGCACGAAATAAGTTATATGTTGGTTGTCCGTTGACAAGTATCACAAAGCTATCAATATTAAGCAGCTCATCTGGTTGTATATTTGTATTTGCTTGAACATCTACAGGTTGATATACAATTTTACCTTTAAGAGCCTCAGTCAATTCGTATGCAGGTCTTTTTGATGCCATGATTTTGTCCAAGTCTAAGAACAGTTAAACATGACATGACACATTATCTGATTATTCTGCTGAAACTAGAATAGTTTCTAGAAAATTTAAATAAAAAATTTCATTCGACTGCAAACTGCAAAAATATTTATGGTGTCCGAGCAATAATTTTAATTTTTTAATTAAACCAGAGAAATGCCTGAAAATTTTAAATTATTTTTTTTAGGTTTTAGATTATTTTATCATATACAGATTGTGTATTCCCCCCCTGACACACCCTTTTCTCGCAAATGTATTAAATATTAATTTTGAGATAGCCATTTTGTTAAAAATGGTTGAATGATCCGATAACAAAAACTCCGGTGTCGAAAAAAAACCCAAAGGCCCGAGAGCAAACGTTGTAAGATATACCCCGGGGGCATATATAGTTCATATGGAAAGGATACTCGTATAAACTTCAATGAGGGCTCATTTATATTGTTTTTATGGAGGGAATGCTCGTATAAACTTCAAAGTGGGCTTATTTGAATAAAAATTGAAAGTTCTACTTCACTTTTTAAGAGTCAAAAGATATTGGAGGGTAACCAGCCCCCCCCCTGCTCTTTTTTTCCCAAATAAATCCAATAAAAATTTTGAGATGGCCATTTTGTTAAAATTCGTTTAAAGATTATATAACAAAAACACCGGTGTCAACACAACCCCCCAGGGCCCAGGGGCACGCCTTCTTTTTCCAAACCCATCTGATGAAAATGTTGAAATAGAAATTTTGGTAAAAAATAGCTAAAAGGTCAGATAAGAAAAACTCCAGTTTCAAAAACTACCCCCCAGGGCCCTAGGGAAGGCGTCTAAGTTATGCCCTGAAGGTATGGTTCTTATGAACGGGAGGCTCGTATAAACTTCATAAATGGCTTATTTGATTGGAAATTGAAAGTTCTAGTTCACTTTTTAAGAATCAAGAGATTGAAGGAGAACTAGCTCACCCCATGCTCTTTTTTCCCAGACCCATTCACTAAAAATTTTGAGAGAGCTATTTTTTATAAATTGTTTCAAAATTAGATAACAAAAACTTCGGTGTCGAACAACCTCCCAGGGCCCAGGGGTAGGCGTTGTAACCGTTGTCCTGGGGGTGTACATGATTCTTATGAAACGGATGATCATTTAAACTTCAGAGAGGACTCATTTGATTGGAAATTGAAAGTTCAAGTTCACCTTTTAAGAGTCAAAAGATATCCGAGGGTAACTAGCTAAAAAAAACCGAAGGTTTTTGATGCAAAATGTGGATTATATCAAAGGGCGTCTTCTTAGTAGACACCCGCAGTTTAGTAGAGACAAAAACTATTGCAATATAACAAATTGTGTTCAAGTTCCATTTACTCCTTGTATAAGGTTGGATTTTAATCCTCTAATGGTGTGTCATATTGTTTGGAATAAGTTATCTCAATCAGCTCGAAGGTGCCACTCAATTGGTTCATTTTAAAAAATTGTTAAAAACTCTTTAGCTTCTTAGAGGTTATTTTTATCCATGTATTTTTTTTATTATTGTTATTATTTTTTGGGAGTCTATTTAATCTATTTAATATACTTAATTAATTTAGTCTATTTATTCTATGTATATATTTTTTTCTATAGTTTTATTTTATTAATATTTTCTTTTCTTCTCCTATTTGCTCTTCTGTCTGTGAGTAGGTGATCATTTTAAATTTCCTTTGTTTTTCATCTCTGATTAGTGACTCATTTGTCTTTCCCCTTCTTTACAGGCCACTGAGCCTTTGGGGGAATAGTTACATGTCATATTGTATGTGTATTTAAAGGAGAAAAAATCTTACCCATCTATCTATCTATTGATAGTCAAAAGCAATCAGAGCCCTCTCGCCCATCATTTCCTCCAGAACTTCCGATCAACATTTTGATATAGCCATTCAAAGTGTAGGCCTATTATGTACATTGCTTTGTTTTTCCAAAAAGGTATATTTAGCTGTTCTTACATTTAGGATTTGAAGTATGTGAAAATAGATCTAAAATTAGATCAAAAAAGATATTGTGTAACAGCATTCTATTTATCAACTAAAAAATTAATCTAAAATTAAGTAAATAGTCAGTGAATTCGTTACCAGGTCTTTTTGACGCCATGATTTTTGCAAGCCTAACAACAGTTAGACATGGCATGACAAATTATCTGATTATTTAGCTGAAACTAGAATAGTTTCTAGAAAATTTAAATGAAACATCTCATTTAACTGCAAACTGCAAAAATATTTATGGTGTCCGAGCAAAAATTTTAATTTTTTAATTCAAACCATAGAAATACCTGAAAATTTTTAATTAATTTTGTTTTTTGCTAGTTTTTAGGTTATTTTATCATTTTACAAATAGTGTATAAGCCCAATCATTCGTATTTTGTTAATGTTCAAAATTATTCCCATATCACGTGTCGAGTATCTAAAACCTAGCAAAAAAACAACAAATTTTAAAATTTTCAGGCATTTCTCTGGTTTGAATTACAAAATGATAATTATTGCTAGGACACCATAAATATTTTTGCAGTTTCCAGTTGAATGAAATTATTTATCGAAAAGACAGATGCCATGATTTCGATGCCATGATTTGTCAAAGCCTAAAAACAGTTAGACGTGGTATGACTAATTATCTGATTATTCAGCTGAAACTAGAATAGTTTCTTAAAAAATATAAATAAAATAATTTTATTTAACTGGAAACTACAAAAATATTTATGGTGTCCGAGCAAAAATTATAATTTTTTAATTCAAACCAGAGAAATGGCTGAAAATTAAAAAAAAATGTTTGTTTTTTTTTGCTAAATTTTAGATACTCGACACGTGATATGGGAATAGTCTTGAACATTAACAAAATATGAATGGTTGGATATCTGAACTATATATTGGTGCATATTATAGGGCAAAGAGGGAGAAAGAAGAAGAGAGAGAGAGAGAAAGAGAAAGAGAGAGAGAAAGAGAGATAGAGCGAAGATTGAGAGAGAAGTCGAAAGAGAGAAAAATTTTAAGAGCTAGACGGAGGATAGTAAAATAATTGCTTTAATTAACGGATGATTCCAAGTCCACGGAAAGTTTTCACTCTTATTTCCTGAAACCATCTATTATCTTTTGACTCTTAAATTTTTTTTTTTTTTTTGCTAGGTTTTAGCTATTCGACACGTGATATGGGAGTAATTTTGAACATTAACAAAATATGAATTATTGGGCATCTGAACTTATTATTGGTGAATATTATAGGGTAAAGAGACAGGAGGAAGAGGAGAGAGAGACAGAGAGAAAGAGAGATTGAGCGAAGATTTAGAGAGATGTCGAAAGAGAGACAAATTTTAAGAGAAATAAGGAGGATAGTAAAATAAACGCTTTAATTAACGGATGATTCCAAGTCCATTGAAAGTTTTCACTCTTATTTCCTTAAACACATCATTTAAACGATAAGTTTTTATCAACAAGAACCCTCAGGAATCACACATATCAATCCGGGGGGGGGGGGTGATTTATGGAGTCTCTTGGTGCATGACGCCCAGTTTATGAGAAACAACATTTAACGAAAAACATTCAAGAACCATAAGGAATCACACATTATGGTGGTAAGCTCACATTTGTATGAGAACATATAAGAAAATTCCAGAAGAATAAACTATTAAACACTAACATCAAATACAATGCAACAATATTTGCCTACATCAAATTAATCCATTTCATAGTTAATGATTATTTTATCATTTCATAAATAGTGTATACCCCCCTCCCTAACGCCCTTTTTCCCAAATGCATTCGATAAAAATTTTGAGATAGGCTTTTTTGTTCAAAATCGTTCAATGTTCCTATAACAAAAACTCAGGTGTCGAACACAACCCCCAAAGGCCCGGGAACAAGCGTTGTAAGATACGCCGCCCTGAGGTCATATATGCCCCTAATAAGAAAGTACGACTTTTTTACATTTAAAGCTAGTTTATTTACGTCAAACCAATTGAGTATCTCCTCAGTCATTGCTTGAAGCTTTTGAATAAGGGATGATTCATCCGGAGCCGCAGGACATAGAGTAATGTCATGTGCAAATGCCACCAATTCTTCTCGATTATCAGATATGAACGCTATATAATCATTTGTGCTCGATATTCATATGTACAACGCTGGTACAAAAAATAAGAAGGCTCTGGATGCTGAAAGTTGTGAAATAGATAGTTTTTGTCTAAACGAAACTGCGAGGGTCTACCAAGAAGACACCCTTTGATATAGTCTGCATTTTGCCTCAAAAACCTACGGTTATTTGAGCTAGTTCCCCTCAGATATGTTTTGACTCTTAAAAGGTGAACTTGAACTTTCAATTCCCAATCAAATGAGCCCTCTCTGAAGTTTAAATGACCATTCGTTTCATAAGAAGCATATACGCCCCCAAGACAACACTTACAGCAACTACCCCCGGGCCCTGGGAGGTTGTTTGACACCGGAGTTTTTGAATAAATTATAATTATTGCACGGAAACCATAAATATTTTCGTAGTTTCCAGTTAAATAAAATTATTTTATTTATATTTTTTAGAAATTATTCTAGTTTCAGCTGAAGAATCAGATATTCGGTCATGCCATGTCTAACTGTTTTTTGGCTTGGACAAATCACGGCATCGAAATCATGACATCGGTCTTTCGGTGTCATGATTTGTTAAGGGACTAAGTTAGAACGCTTTCCCCGGGCCCTGGGGGGTAGTATTGATACTGGAGTTTTTTCTTATCTTACCTTTAGCTATTTTTAACAAAATTTCTATTTCAACATTTTCATCAGACAGGTTTGGAAAAAGAAGGCTTGCCCATGGGGCCCTGGGGGGTTGTTTCAACACCGGAGTTTTTTTAATATGATCTTTGAACTATTTTAACAAAATGGCTATCTCAAAATTTTTATCGGATGTATTTGGGGAAAAAAAGAGCAGGCGGGGCTGGTAACCCTCCAATATATTCTGACTCTTAAAAGTGAATTAGAACTTTCAATTTTCAATCAAATGAGCCCACTCTGAAGTTTATACGAGTATTCCTTCCATAAAAACCATATATATGAGCCCTCTTTGAAGTTTATACGAGTATCCTTTCCATCTGAACCATCTATACCCCGGGGAATATCATACAACGCTTGTTGTAGTAGCATACAACGTTTTGTAGGATACAGTTTTCATAGGACAGGCCATTGGCAGCAGTGGGAGTTGTATTGTCTGACATTTTCTTCACCACAACATTTAAATCAATAAATGTTGATGATAAATCAATGAAAAAGTCTTCATTGGAAAATATCTGAGAGTGTATATTTCCCGAGAGAGGTTGTTGAGGATGAAATTGTTCATACTTGCCATACATGACACTAAAAACGCCTATGCCTTCTAAAAGCCAGAATATAATTTGTAATTTACTGAAAAAATTCAAATGAATGTGCATTGTCAGTTTAATACGCATATTCTAATATTTATTCATAAAATCTTAATTAATTTTGATTTCTTAAGGTTATAAAAGTGAAAATATTTTAAAGAATTTTTTTCAGTAAGTACAAATTATATTCTGGCTTTTAGAAAACGAAGGGGTTTTAATCCCTACTCATATTAATTTCTACTCGTTTCAAGTTTGACTCTTATTTACTTTAGTTTCTGTTTGTTTTGGGTTTCATTTATTTATTGATACTGATTTGTGGTAGTCGTATGCTTGATAGAGTATTTTATTCTATTTTTGTTCATTTTTGGTTTAATGGAGTTCTTTACTTTTTTTGAAAAACCTATTTCGTGGAAAAAGTTTTTTTTTTAAATTAATTTCTTTTCGTTGTATATTGACATAGTCTTTATAGGGGAAAAAAATAATAGTTTGAATCTTTCCGGTTTTCCTTTAAGAATTTATAGTTTTGCCTGCTATTTAATAAAATTAGCTCCTTTAAAAAATCAATGATATTGCATGCTCAGCTAGAACATCACTGCCTGTGTCCTTATATACCCTTTTAATATATGCATGCACATAGGTTTCTGTTTTACTGAAACTCCTCCCAAACGTTCCCTAAAAGTTTCAACTTAATACCATTAGTATTGTTAGTTACAGTAACAGTAGAAGCAGCATTGAATGAATACGCACAGTGCCTTCTGGCGAGCTCAAAATCCACAACCTATGAAGGTATGAAGGTGAAATTTTAAGAGAATATTTCTGTTGTGCGGAAGACAACCTGCCATGCGTATGCAGGTTGTCAAAAGGGCCTATCAGTACTATCTTAGGAACTGTTTCGTGTGTGAAATGCGTGTGTCAAACTCACAATGCTTATTGTGGGGGATGTTGAACTAACCAAAAGACAATATCTGCATTGTAATACTAATGCTTCTACTCCTACAACTACTATTATTGCTACTACTACTTCTGCTACTAAAGCAAAGACTACTACTATTAACTGTAGTCCTACTGCTACTAATATATTCACTGGTGCAACTGCTACAACTAATAAACATAAGGATATTAAAGCCAAAATTTGGGCAATATTGTAACTGTACTGAAATAAATCGAAACACACAATGCCCACATAGGTTGTCAAGAGGACGTTGCAGCAATGCTTCAGGACTGGTTGATGGTATTAAGTTAAAATTTCATCGTGTGTTGAAAGGGATGTTGAAAAAAAAGATGCTATTTGCATACTACAAACTAATGCTACTACATTTACTACACCTGTTGCTCGGTATAATTACTGAACCTTTCAACAAGGTTTAAAAAATTGATATCTAAAAACTTTGTTTAAATATTTTTTTATGGTAAATGATGGGCGTGGGAGTTGAGAGAGGTTTCTCTCAAATCACTTTGACTCTTAAAAAGGGCACTATAACTTCAATTTAATTTGAGACCCATCTGACTTTAATACGACCACCAATTCCATAAAAACCTCATATGCCCCAAGGTTGTAACTTAAAACCCTTGCCCCAGGGCTTCGGGGGGTTGTGCCAACCCTTGAAGGGTTGGCACAACCCTTCTAGAACTTTTAATTTCAACTAGAACTTCTAATTTCAACCAAATGAGCCACATCTAAAGATTATACAACCATCCCTTTGATAAGAACCTTAAATGCGATAAAAACCGTAGCTGGGGGCTGATTACTTTGACTCTTAAAAAGGGTGCTAGAACTTATGATTACTAATCCAATAAGTCCCATACAAAGAATATACGACAACCCTTTGTATATAAACTTATAGTCCCCAAGGGCATAACTTATAACCCTTTGCCTGAGAGCTGTAGGGGGGAGAGTTGATCCTCAAAGACGTAATTTCCGAAACCTTCAACTACCATAAATAAAATCGTTATCTCCAAATTTAAGGCCAATTCTGAGCGTGCAGGGGGGGGGGGGCTGTTTGCTCTCAAATCACTTTGACTCTGAAAAAGAGCACTATAAATTCCAACTTCAAATCAAATAAGCCTCACCTGATGTTTATACGACCTCCCATTCAATAAAAACTTTATGTACTCTCATAAAATAACTTATGACCCTATCTCCAGGGTGCTGGAGGGGTTGTGTCATCCCTAGATATATTATTATATATTCCTTAAACTATTTTGAAAAAAATCGCTATCTCATAATTTCGATCAGATGCGCGTTTGGTGAAAGGAGGGGTTGTGGAAGAGGGACGGGGGGGGGGGGGGGCTAGATGCCATCTATAACTTTAGACGTTTAAAAAGGAACTAAAACTTCCAATTTTAAACCAAATGAACCTTTTTAAAAGTTAGACAACCGTTCTTTCAATAAAAACCTAAAAGGCACCCTCGAACTGATTCAGGCCAATTATTCCAAACAATATAACACACCATTAGAGGATTAAAATCTGACCTTGTACAAGGAGTAAATGGAACTTGGACATGATTTGTCATATTGCAAAGATTATAATTATTTTTATCAGAGGTAATAGATAGCAGAACACTTGGGGACGGGGGGAGGTCACCATGAAGCTGAGAAAAAATAAAACATGCACATGAAAGAATGTATAGTGACTCAAGATCAAGTAATGGGATAACAAATGAACGATTAGTTTCCTGAATGAGATATTTAGCTTTATTGTAAACCTTAAAAAGTGGTTTTAACAGTGATGGAAAGGTTGAAATCCACACTATTGGACGGTAAGAGACATAAGATTGGATCAAGCAGTGAAAAAGGATTTTCAAAATTGATTCAGGAAAAGTATGTTTAAGTTTCCTCAAAATAACGAGACTCTTGCATACCTTCATTTTGATAAAATCAATGTGACGTTTCAAAGATAACTTTTCATCAACATCAACAACCGAAACGAACATATCAGTCTTCAGATCTGTGAATTATGCCATTTGGCTGGTGAATTTCTGATAACTGGGGATAAGCCCGAAAAAAACACGCGAAAAGAAACAACAAAAAAACTGTACTTAGAAAAATATAGGGTAAGATAATTACCATCATACCACAAAATTACTCTCTCAGACAAACTTTTCAAATTTAATCAAAGCTCTGATCCGCAGTTCCCCGAAGTGCGAAGTCTGACGTCATCAGCAAAACAAACAAGGACATCAGAAGAAGTTGAACTATAGTTGCCAGAAGGCTTAGAATGACAAAGTTTACAACAATTAATAAATTTCTGCTTTTTTATAACATAATAAAGATCATTTACATAAATGAAAAATAGCACTGGCCGTAAAGCTGATACCTGGGGACGCCAAAATTCACTTGTGAGGGTGACCGGAACAGAGGATCAACAGAAATTAACCTATTCTTCAAATAAGACTGAAACCAAGAAATACATTTTCCCTTATGCCAAAATGAGATATCTTCGATAGAAGAATTTCATGGGTTGAGGAATCGAAAGCCTTGCGAACATCCAGGAACATAGCAGCCGGAATCAAACCCAAATCTAACGCAGAATGAATAAAATTCAAAAGGGTCATTCAGGGATAATCAGGGATGTTTATTTGAGAGAGACCTCCCTCACCTCCCACGCCCATCATTTACTATAAACAAATATTTAAACAAAGTTTTGAGATATAAATTTTTTCAACCTTGTTGAAAGGTTCAGTAATTATGCCGAGCAATAGGTGTAGTAGGTGTAGTAGCATTAGCAGTAGTATGCAAATAGCATCTTTTTTTCAACATCACTTTCAACACACGATGAAATTTTAACTTAATACCATCAACCAGTCCTGAAGCATTGCTGCTACGTCCTCTTGACAACCTATGTGGGCATTGTGCATTTCGATTTATTTCAGTACACTTACAATATTACCCAACATTTTCGCCTTAATATCCTTGTGTTTATTAGTGGTAGTAGTAGCACCAGTGAATATAGTAGTAGCAGTAGGACTACAGTTAATAGCAGTAGTCTTTGCTTTAGTAGCAGAAGAAGTAGTAGCAATAATAGTAGTTGTAGGAGTAGAAGCATTGGTATTACAATGCAGATATTGTCTTTTGGTTAGTTCAACATCCCCCACAATAAGCGTTGTGAGTTTGAATTTTACACACGAAACAGTTCCTAAGATAGTACTGATAGGCCATTTTGACAACCTGCATATGGATGGCAGGTTGTCTTCCGTACAGCAGAAATATTCTCTGAAAATTTCACCTTCATACCTTCATAGGTTGTGGATTTTGAGCTAGCCAGAAGACACTGTGTATTCATTTAATGCTGCTTTTACGGTTACTGTAACTAACGATACTAATGGTATTAAGTTGAAATTTTTTGGGGAACGTTTGGGAGGAGTTTCAGTAAAACAAAAATCTATATGCATGCAGATATTAAAAGGGCATATAAGGACACAGGCAGCGATGTTCTATCAGAGCCTGTAATATCATTGATTTTTTAAAGGAGCTAATTTTATTAAATAGCAGGCAAAACTATTAATTCTTAAAGAAAAATCGGAAAGATTCAAAATGTTATTTTTTTTTCAAACAGTTCATGGTAACGAACTTTAAGTAAGGAGCGACCCAGCTGAATGGTAACCGAAACTCTAAAAAACGGAATTTTGATACCAATAGATACATCAAAAAATCAGATTTTAGTTCTGATTTCAAATATATAAGTTTTTATCAAGTTTAATCTTACCCATCAAAAGTTACGCGCCTGAGAAAATTTGGCTGATTTTCCAAAAAAGGTTAAAAGACCCCCTAAAATTTATAGAAAGGTAATGAAAATCACACCATTATATTCAGAGTATTAGAGAACCCTACTGTAGAGGTTTCAACCTCCTATCTACAAAAATGTGGAATTTTCCATTTTTTGCCAGAAGAAAGATCACGGATGCGTGTTTATTTGTTTTTTTCCAGGGGTGATCGTATCGACCCAGTGGTCCTAGAAATGGTCAAAAATATTATAACTATGTCTTCTATGATGACTTAATCCCTCAAAGCCCCCAGGGGGAGGGCTGAAAGTTATGAACTTTACCCAATGTTAACAAATAGTATTGGTTATTGAGAAGTATACAGACGTTTTCAGGGGGAATTTTATCTGGTAGTAGGGGGGTGGGGGTGGGTCGGGGGTTATATGGGAGGATCTTTTCATGAAGTAAGTTTTCATGGGGGAAGGGACATTGCTATGAAGGGGGCGCCGGATTTCCCATCATCATTTAAAAAAAAAAGAAATTAAATATAAAAAAAACAAGTTTTTCAACTGAAAGTAAGGAGCAACATCAATATTTAAAACGAAAAAAAATTCGTTATATGAATGGGTTCATCTTTTAGTCCATGCCTCGCTCTTTAAGCCAAAGGTTTTTTAGTACTTTTATAAGAGTTATTTATTCTAATTAATAGCCTTTGTGATTAAGGGGTCATTTTCAAAGAATTGGAACGAAATTTTGTTTACTTATTCAATGACGGTGAACCAAAATAAAAGCTGCATTAACTAAAAAACGATCAGAAATTAAATAAAAAAAAACAAGTTTTTTAAACTGAAAGTAAGGAGCGACATTAAAACTTAAAACGAACAGAAATTATTCCGTATATGAAAGGGGCTGTCCCCTCCTCAGCGCCTTGCTCTTTACGCTAAAGTTTGACACTGTCTAACAACTTTATTTTTTAAAACAATAAAAAAAACAGTAAGAACAAACGAACAAACAATAAGAAGTGTAAGAACAATCAATAAGAACAAACGTTTCAAAAAAAAAGCTCGACGGAACTTGCTTTAATTCGCGGATAATATAAAAAACAAATTGAAGAAGTTTCCCAAGTGGTACAAAAAAAAATCCTGTAACTTCTAAAGTATATTAGTCACACAGGGATATTTTCTAGCTTATGTTTCTTCGTGTTCAACTGGTATTTCGTTAATGATGCTCCCAATAGCTCAAATGATCACAGACCACAGAGGTCCAAAATTAACAGCCATGCTAGGAAGCTTTATGGCTTGCTGTGTGGCATTGCAACATCAGCTTATTTGTTATCTGTGTATAAAGTAACATAAGCATATTCTAAAACTATTACTACTGTCAGTAGTAATGTATCTATATATTGAAAATACACATGCACTTTCACAAGCCTGAGGCATGGATATGTGTGCAGTGTAACCGGTATTTTGGCTTACCAGGGTCATTCATCTATTACTAGGAACGGTACATTGGCTTAGCAGACGGGTTTTTTATGAGGTAACACGCATTTTTTTGGGGGTCAGACGGTAAGAGAGAGTGGCGGTCACACTTTTTTTTTTTTTTTTTAAACTTGGCTACGTATGATGTACTCGAGCAAAAAACCCTATAAGATGTTCACATACTGTTTAAAATTAGGGTATTTTTTGTAGCTGTTTCCGTTTTTGCTTTATTGTTCGACTTGATAGGAATTCTGAAATAGGATGGTCGTTGAAATTTCTTAATGACTAAAGATTTCGTTTTTCTTCTAAAAGGCTTAATATTCTCAAGGTTTTAGCTTTTGACGGATAACATTAAACCTAAGGAAATTTATGTATCTGGAATCAGCGTATAAAGCCAATCATTTTCATGTATCTATAATTATTAAAATTCTGTTTTTAGAGTTATGGTTACTTTCGGACGAGTTGCACTTTACTTCACCTTGTTTCCCAAAAACTGTTTAAAATTAGGGTTTTTTTGTAGTTGTTTTCGTTTTTGCTTTATTGTTCGACTTGATAGGAATTCTGAAATAGGATGGTCGTTGAAATTTCTTAATGACTAAAGATTTTGTTTTTCTTCTAAAAGGCTTAATATTCTCAAGGTTTTAGCTTTTGACGGATAACATTAAACCTAAGGAAATTTATGTATTTGGAATCAGCGTATAAAGCCAATCATTTTCATGTATCTATAATTATTAAAATTCTGTTTTTAGAGTTATGGTTACTTTCGGACGAGTTGCACTTTACTTTCACCTTGTTTCCCAAAAACTGTTTAAAATTAGGGTTTTTTTTTCTAGTTGTTTTCGTTTTTGCTTTATTGTTCGACTTGATAGGAATTCTGAAATAGGATGGTCGTTGAAATTTCTTAAAGACTAAAGATTTTGTTTTTCTTCTAAAAGGCTTAATATTCTCAAGGTTTTAGCTTTTGACGGATAACATTAAACCTACGGAAATTTATGTATTTGGAATCAGCGTATAAAGCCAATCTTTTTCATCTATCTATAATTATTAAAATTCTGTTTTTAGAGTTATGGTTACTTTCGGACGAGTTGCACTTTACTTTCACCTTGTTTCCCAAAAACTGTTTAAAATTAGGGTTTTTTTTTGTAGTTGTTTTCGTTTTTTGCTTTATTGTTCGACTTGATAGGAATTCTGAAACAGGATGGTCGTTGAAATTTCTTAATGACTAAAGATTTTGTTTTTCTTCTAAAAGGCTTAATATTCTCAAGGTTTTAGCTTTTGACGGACAACATTAAACCTAAGGAAATTTATGTATTTGGAAATCAGCGTATAAAGCCAATCATTTTCATGCATCTACAATTATTAAAATTCTGTTTTTAGAGTTATGGTTACTTTCGGAAGAGTTGCACTTTACTTTCATCTTGTTTCCCAAAAACTGTTTAAAATTAGGGGTTTTTTTTTGTAGTTGTTTTCGTTTTTGCTTTATTGTTCAACTTGATAGGAATTCTGAAACAGGATGCTCGTTGAAATTTCTTAATGACTAAAGATTTTGTTTTTCTACTAAAAGGCTTAATATTCTCAAGGTTTAGCTTTTGATGGATAAAATTAAACCTAAGGAAATTTATGTATTTGGAATCAGCGTATAAAGCCAATCATTTTCATGTATCTATAATTACTAAAATTCTGTTTTTAGAGTTATGGTTACTTTAGGACGAGTTGCACTTTACTTTCACCTTGTTTCCCAAAAACTGTAAAAACGGACAGAAATAGATTTTGACGTGAAATACTCTAGTTTCCTGTAAGAAAATTATGCAAAATACAATTCTATCGTTCAAATGTGAAACTTAGGTCCATTCTCTGGTCCAAATGTGGAAAAACCCGTATGAATGAGTTGAAATAGAAATTTTTTAACAAGAAATGACTGAAAAGTGTTTTGGGGTAGATGGTTTGAATGGCAGAAGGATGTATTAGCATAATTATAGTGGAGGCCGAGTTGCTAGCGAAAAACCCCTGTGGATGAGTTGAAATAAAAAATTTTAACAAGAAATGGCTGAAAAGTGTTTTGGGGAGATGGGTTGATTGGCAGAAGGATGTATTAGCGAAGTTATAGTGGAGGGCAAGTTGCTAGTGAAAAATCTGTTATGGTTACTTTCGGACGAGTTGCACTTTACTTTCACATTGCTTCCCAAAACTGGAAAAAAAAAAACGGACAGAAAATAGATTTTTACGTGAAATACTCTAGTTTCCTGTAAGAAAATTATGCAAAATACAATTCTATCGTTCAAATGTGAAACTTAGGTCCATTCTCTGGTTCAAATGTGGAAAAACCCGTATGAATGAGTTGAAATAGAATTTTTTTTAACAAGAAATGACTGAAAAGTGTTTTGGGGGAGATGGGTTGAATGGCAGAAGGATGTATTAGCATAATTATAGTGGAGGCCGAGTTGCTAGCGAAAAAACCCGTGTGGATGAGTTGAAATAAAAAATTTTAACAAGAAATGGCTGAAAAGTGTTTTGGGGGAGATGGGTTGATTGGCAGAAGGATGTATTAGCGAAGTTATAGTGGAGGGCAAGTTGCTAGTGAAAAATTTGTTATGGTTACTTTTGGACGAGTTGCACTTTACTTTCAACTTGTTTCCCAAAAACTGTAAAAACGGACAGAAAATAGATTTTTACGTGAAATACTCTAGTTTCCTGTAAGAAAATTATGCAAAATACAATTCTCTCGTTCAAATGTGAAACTTAGGTCCATTCTCTGGTTCAAATGTGGAAAAACCCGTGTGAATGAGTAGAAATAGAAATTTTTTAACAAGAAATGACTGAAAAGTGTTTTGGGGGAGATGGGTTGATTGGCAGAAGGATGTATTAGCATAGTTATAGTGGAGGCCGAGTTGCTAGCGAAAAACCCGTGTGGATGGGTTGAAATAAAAATTTTTAACAAGAAATGGCTGAAAAGTGTTTTGGGGGAGATGGGTTGATTGGCAGAAGGATCTATTAGCGAAGTTATAATGGAGGGCAAGTTGCTAGTGAAAAATCTAAGCTAATTGGACTTAAATTATTTCAATAGATACACGTTAGCACTCTAAAGAGAAATTTGAGTCGCATAAGCTTGGGTTATTAAGCGTTTCAATCTGATAAGAAGAAGTTTAATTTCTTTTAATCCCCAAGATGTAGATTCCTCTCCCGTATGATTTTCGTAATAATTAACCATTATTGCATATGCTTTGGGATATTAAGTGTTTGAATCTGATAAGAATGGTGTTTATTTCTTTAAGCAAAATTTTAGTAACACATTCCACACTGTGACCAGTGTAAAAACAAATCCTCTTGATATCATTTGAAGAAATCATTACATAAAAATTCTTGTTTTAGATATTAATATATTCATTTTCTTTAGTATATAATGTAGTTTCAATTTGGAACTTTAAACAGTTTGAATATCCATTCTATCAATATAACTTCAAAGATGTATGGCGTTATTGACTGTGAATACATTGGCGTGAAGAAATCGGTGTGTGGAGTGATTTTTGAATGCGCATTTCTACTGTTGACTACTGATCATCAAGAGGTCTCTTGTTACCACTGGTATATTAACTATAATATGTATGCGTACAATGAAGAGAGGTGGCGCAGTAAACTATACTTTATAAACAAAATAGGTTTATATAATACAATGATTCTTCCATCCTATAACAAAGGGAAGGATTTATCCTACGTACAGGAGGAAGTTAGAGAGATATGCTGTTTTTTTGGCGTAACAGCACTGTACACAAAAGGGAATGTACCCACTGACAAACTTTTAATCGAGAAATGCAAATCAGATATACAATTATTCAACTTGGAAGATTTTAGTTGTGAGATATTTCCGAGTAAGATACACAGCCCAGAGGACGAGGTTCGATTTTTTAGTAAATGGGTACCAATAGATATTCCTTCTCGGAATATGTGTGTGAGATATCCTAAGAAGAAGAAGAAGAACAAACAAATCCGTAATATAGATTGGAATCATACTTAGTGGATGACAAACAATGATGAATTTTTACAATAGTCATCACACTCATGACTACCCAACGGTCTTTTTAAAGACCACCAATTCTATAAACACTTCGTAACTATGGTAATATGAATCTTTTAGGTTCAATGTTTGAAGCTAGCTTCAGCTGAAGCTTAGGATAGTAGCGGACATCCTACTGTAGGGCTCATTTGAATGACAATTAAAAGTTCTAGTGCCCTGTTTAAGTGACCAAAAAAACTGAAGGGGCAACTATGCTCCATTCAATGCTCAATTCCCCAAAGTTACACGATCCAAATTTACCGTAGAGTTTTACTAAACTTTTTTTTTTATTTATAAAAATGTACTATCTTAAAAATTTTGGGGGACATAAGACACATATCAAATGATATTAACATTTTGATTACTAAATATCAGTATATGTATATTAAACTGACAATGCACATTCACTTGTATTTTTCAGTAAAGTGCAAATTTTGTTCTGGTCTTGGGAAGGCATAGGGGTTTCACGCCCAACTTATGTTAATTTCTGCTCGTTTTGAGTTTGACTCGGTTAATTATTGTAATTTCTGTTCATTTTGGGTTTCATTTATTTATCGATGCTGATTTGTGGCAGTTTCATGACTGGTAGATTATTTGATGTTATTTTTGCTAATTTTTTGTTTATCATTACGTTTAATATCTACCCACCAAATGCTCCAAGTCTCAGAAGAAAAAGGGATTTTGAAAACCGGGAGCCTGATTTTCAAAAAGGGGGAAACACCACCCAAAAAGTCAATAAGTTGGGGCGTGAAACTCCATATGCCTTCCCAAGACCAGAATTGCAGTCCCTCCCCCAGGAGACTGTGGGGGATTAAGTCATCCTCGATGACATAGTTATTAGATATTTCGACTATGCTGAACAAAATGGCTTTCTAAAAATTTGGATTGTGTAACTTCGGGGAAATTAAGCATTGAATGGAGCATAGTTGCCCCTTCAGTTTTTTGTTCACTTAAACAGGGCACTAGAACTTTTAATTGTCATTCAAATGAGCCCTACAGTAGGATGTCCGCTACTATCCTAAGCTTCAGCTGAAGCTAGCTTCAAACATTGAACCTAAAAGATTCATATTACCATAGTTACGAAGTGTTTATAGAATTGGTGGTCTTTAAAAAGACCGTTGGGTAGTCATGAGTGTGATGACTATTGTAAAAATTCATCATTGTTTGTCATCCACTCAGTATGATTCCAATCTATATTACGGATTTGTTTGTTCTTCTTCTTCTTCTTAGGATATCTCACACAAATACTCCGAGAAGGAATATCTATTGGTACCCATTTACTAAAAAATCGAACCTCGTCCTCTGGGCTGTGTATCTTACTCGGAAAGATCTCACAGCTAAAATCTTCCAAGTTGAATAATGGTATATCTGATTTGCATTTCTCGATTAAAAGTTTGTCACTGGGTACATTCTCTTTTGTGTACAGTGCTGTTACGCCAAAAAAACAGCATATCTCTCTAACTTCCTCCTGTACATAGGATAAATCCTTCCCTTTGTTATAGGATGGAAGAATCATTCTATTATATAAACCTATTTTGTTTATAAGGTATAGTGTACTGCGCCACCTCTCTTCATTGTACGCATACATATTATAGTTTATATACCAGTGGTAACAAGAGACCACTTGATGATCAGTAGTCAACAGTAGAAATGCGCATTCAAAAATTACTCCACACACCGATTTCTTCACGCCAATGTATTCACAGTCATATACGCCATACATCTTTGAAGTTATATTGATAGAATGGATATTCAACTGTTTAAAGTTCCAAATTGAAACTACATTATATACTAAAGAAACTGAATATATTAACATCTAAAACAAGAATTTTTATGTAATGATTTCTTCAAATAATATCCAGAGGATTTGTTTTTACACTGGTCACAGTGTGGAATGTGTTACTAAAATTTTGCTTAAAGAAATTAAACACCATTCTTATCAGATTCAAACGCTTAATATCCCTAAGCATATGCGATAATGGTTAATTATTACGAAAATCATACGGGAGAGGAATCTACATCTTGGGGATTAAAAGAAATTAAACTTCTTCTTATCAGATTGAAACGCTTAATAACCCAAGCTTATGTGACTCAAATTTCTCTTTAGAGTGCTAACGTGTATCTATTGAAATAATTTAAGTCCAATTAGCTTAGATTTTTCACTAGCAACTTGCCCTCTACTATAACTTCGCTAATAAATCCTTCTGCCAATCAACCCATCTCCCCCAAAACACTTTTCAGCCATTTCTTGTTAAGCTTTTTTATTTCAACTCATCCACACGGGTTTTTCGCTAGCAACTCGGCCTCCACTATAACTATGCTAATACATCCTTCTGCCAATCAACCCATCTCCCCCAAAACACTTTTCAGTCATTTCTTGTTAAAAAATTTCTATTTCAACTCATTCACACGGGTTTTTCCACATTTGAACCAGAGAATGGACCTAAGTTTCACATTTGAACGAGAGAATTGTATTTTGCATAATTTTCTTACAGGAAACTAGAGTATTTCACGTAAAAATCTATTTTCTGTCCGTTTTTACAGTTTTTGGGAAACAAGGTGAAAGTAAAGTGCAACTCGTCCGAAAGTAACCATAACAGATTTTTCACTAGCAACCTGCCCTCCACTATAACTTCGCTAATACATCCTTCTGCCAATCAACCCATCTCCCCCAAAACACTTTCAGCCATTTCTTGTTAAAATTTTTGTTTCAACTCATCCACACGGGTTTTTCGCTAGCAACTTGGCCTCCACTATAACTATGCTAATACATCCTTCTGCCAATCAACCCATCTCCCCAAAAACACTTTTCAGTCATTCTTGTTAAAAAAATTTCTATTTCAACTCATTCATACGGGTTTTTCCACATTTGAACAAGAGAATGGACCTAAGTTTCACATTTGAACGATAGAATTGTATTTTGCATAATTTTCTTACAGGAAACTAGAGTATTTCACGTAAAAATCTATTTTTCTGTCCGTTTTTACAGTTTTTGGGAAACAATGTGAAAGTGAAGTGCAACTCGTCCGAAAGTAACCATAACAGATTTTTCACTAGCAACTTGCCCTCCACTATAACTTCGCTAATACATCCTTCTGCCAATCAACCCATCTCCCCAAAACACTTTTCAGCCATTTCTTGTTAAAATTTTTTATTTCAACTCATCCACACGGGTTTTTCGCTAGCAACTCGGCCTCCACTATAAACTATGCTAATACATCCTTCTGCCAATCAACCCATCTCCCCAAAACACTTTTCAGTCATTTCTTGTTAAAAAATTTCTATTTCAACTCATTCATTCGGGTTTTTCCACATTTGAACCAGAGAATGGACCTAAGTTTCACATTTGAACGATAGAATTGTATTTTGAATAATTTTCTTACAGGAAACTAGAGTATTTCACGTAAAAATCTATTTCTGTCCGTTTTTACAGTTTTTGGGAAACAAGGTGAAAGTAAAGTGCAACTCGGCCTAAAGTAACCATAACTCTAAAAACAGAATTTTAGTAATTATAGATACATGAAAATGATTGGCTTTATACGCTGATTCCAAATACATAAATTTCCTTAGGTTTAATGTTATCCATCAAAAGCTAAAACCTTGAGAATATTAAGCCTTTTAGAAGAAAAACAAAATCTTTAGTCATTAAGAAATTTCAACGACCATCCTGTTTCAGAATTCCTATCAAGTTGAACAATAAAGCAAAAACGAAAACAACTACAAGAAAAAAAACCCCTAATTTTAAACAGTTTTGGGAAACAAGATGAAAGTAAAGTGCAACTCGTCCGAAAGTAACCATAACTCTAAAAACAGAATTTTAATAATTATAGATACATGAAAATGATGGCTTTATACGCTGATTCCAAATACATAAATTTCCTTAGGTTTAATGTTGTCCGTCAAAAGCTTAAACCTTGAGAATATTAAGCCTTTTAGAAGAAAAACAAAATCTTTAGTCATTAAGAAATTTCAACGACCATCCTGTTTCAGAATTCCTATCAAGTCGAACAATAAAGCAAAAACGAAAACAACTACAATAAAAACCCTAATTTTAAACAGTTTTTGGGAAACAAGGTGAAAGTAAAGTGCAACTCGTCTGAAAGTAACCATAACTCTAAAAACAGAATTTTAATAATTATAGATAGATGAAAAAGATTGGCTTTATACGCTGATTCCAAATACATAAATTTCCGTAGGTTTAATGTTATCCGTCAAAAGCTAAAACCTTGAGAATATTAAGCCTTTTAGAAGAAAAACAAAATCTTTAGTCATTAAGAAATTTCAACGACCATCCTATTTCAGAATTCCTATCAAGTCGAACAATAAAGCAAAAACGAAAACAACTACAAAAAATACCCTAATTTTAAACAGTTTTTGGGAAACAAGGTGAAAGTAAAGTGCAACTCGTCCGAAAGTAACCATAACTCTAAAAACAGAATTTTAATAATTATAGATACATGAAAATGAGTGGCTTTATACGCTGATTCCAAATACATAAATTTCCTTAGGTTTAATGTTATCCGTCAAAAGCTAAAACCTTGAGAATATTAAGCCTTTTAGAAGAAAAACAAAAATCTTTAGTCATTAAGAAATTTCAACGACCTTCCTATTTCAGAATTCCTATCAAGTCGAACAATGAAGCAAAAAACGAAAACAACTACAAAAAAAACCCTAATTTTAAACAGTTTTTGGGAAACAAGGTGAAAGTAAAGTGCAACTCGTCCAAAAGTAACCATAACTCTAAAAACAGATAATAATTATAGATACATGAAAATGATTGGCTTTATACGCTGATTCCAAATACATACATTTCCTTAGGTTTAATGTTATCCGTCAAAAGCTAAAACCTTGAGAATATTAAGCCTTTTAGAAGAAAAACAAAATCTTTAGTCATTAAGAAATTTCAACGACCATCCTATTTCAGAATTCCTATCAAGTCGAACAATAAAGCGAAAACGAAAACAGCTACAAAAAAAAACCCTAATTTTAAACAGTATGTGAACATTTTATAGGGTTTTTTGCTCGAGTACATCATACGTAGCCAAGTTTAAAAAAAAAAAAGTGTGACCGCCACTCTCTCTTACCGTCTGACCCCAAAAACAATGCGTGTTACCTCATAAAAAACCCGTCTGCTAAGCCAATGTACCGTTCCTAGTAATAGATGAATGACCCTGGTAAGCAAATATACCGGTTAAACTGCACACATATCCATGCCTCAGGCTTGTGAAAGTGCATGTGTATTTTCAATATATAGATACATTACTACTACTGTCTGAGGCAGCGAAACTGACAACCACTCCTCCTCCATCCCATTCTGGTTAAAGCTTCTGCTTTGGCCATCTCCCAAGAAGTTCTTAAATAATTTAGCCAAATACCAGAAAAACAAAAAAAGTTGCAGGTGAAAATTAAAAAAGGCCCATTAAAACCAACTCAACTAAAGAATGTGGAAAAAGGATGAATTCTCATATTTGGGTCACTTGTGAATAAAATCAAAATTATACATGATTGCAATACCACTTATGTATCTCATTCTTAATTTTTTCGAGTTGAACACTGATCATCTTTGAACCGTGAAAACTTATGATTGACCAATAGGTATGAAGATCTAAGGTTTTTTTTAATTAGAAAATATACAATCTTGGGCGAACACAAGACCATATCCAGGATTTCTGTTTTTTTTTGGGGGGGGGGGGTGTTAAAACAATAACTTGATAGACCTGACCAAAAATTTGCTATTATACCTTTTTGTTACTTCATTACAAATCGAAGAAACATTTGAGGGAGGAGTTGAGCACACTACATGAGAACACTTTCTAATGTTGCTGTAATGACGATAATTTGTATAATTTATTAAACAGTACATCTTTTCAGTTTGGAATATTATATACCACGCACGGGGTATTTTTTGAGGAGGTCTTGGCTTTCTGTATGATTCTACCACGGTTTTGGTGATTTACCATTTTCACGAAAATAGATTGATCAGTGACATATTATCAACTGCTGCCCCAATGGCTACAGTGGCTCTATCTTTCATCCTAAAGCCATTGTTAAGATCTGTTGGGCTTGAACTATCACGACAGGTATTTAATCTCTTTTAAAGTAAATCAGCAAACTGCTAGCAATAAGAATAAGTACCACTTTCAGTAGTTCTTTAACGATGGACTTTGAAGTGAGCGGATAATTTGTTGGGAGATACATTGGGAATTCTGTAGATCACGGAAAAATCGGTTGAAGTGGAGACACTGCTGTATGCAATGCATGTCATCTAAAGGCTATGTGTGTTGCATGGTGTCATAGTACTTAAGTACTGTAATCAATTCCTTATTTTATTTTGAACCATTGTACTATCTGTAGTGAAAGTAGTTTATGATAAAAAAATATATATTGAAACAGTAAGCCATAAATTAAAAAGAAAACATAAATTAAAGCCCCTAATTTAGTCGGATATTGGTTTATTTTTTCATCAATTAGAATCAGTTACATGTCTTTGATAACCTATTATAAATAAGAGGTTCTTTTTCCTAGAAATTCTGAATGGGTCAATTATTAAAAATAATTTTACCTACTTTTTACTATTCTTAAAATTACTTATTATTAGAAATTGAAGATGATTAGTTTGTGAATTAGTTGGTATTGATATATACCGGTAAGTTTTTTTCACATTTTGTTTTATTTTCTTTATCTTTATAAATAATTTATCTTTAAATCTTTATCTTTATAAATCTATAAATCTTTAAAAATTAAATCTTTATCTTTATAAATAATTGTGCGTGCTTTTTACTTTTTTTAAATTATTTATTTTTAAGAATTTGAAGATGATTAGTTCGTCAATTAGTTGATATTGATGTATACCATTACGTTTTTTTTTACATTTTGTTTGGTTTTCTTAATCTTTCAATTTGGATGGGCATTAATTTTCAGTGGAACAACAATGTTCATGAGAAACCCATATTTCAGCCAATACAAAATACCCTCATTCAAAATCCTTACGGGGTTTAATTCGGTATTTATTTATTTTTTCATTTTTTTTCCTATCGATCTCGAATATTAAATATTCGTTTAATATTCGTAGCTCTTTTTTTTTAGTAAGTGAACATCGTTATTTACTTACATGATATTGATTTATATGCTTTTGTTCATTTTTTGTAGTTACTTTTTTTTCTTCTGATTTTTAATGAACAACATTTTTTTAAGCTTTGATAGCTGCTTTAATCAAGCAGGATCTTCCGTTTTTTTTTTTTTTTTTAACTAAAGAAGATCGCTTTCAATTTTCTTTTTTATAATTTTTCGTTAATGAATTATCCTGTCCATCTTGAGTGAGCATGGGCATGTTTCTGTTTTCTGTTTCTGTTCTGTTTTTAAAGTACCTGTTTCTGTTCTGTTCTTACAAAAAAAACAGAAACAGAACAGAAAGAGATGACCTGTTTTTTATTTACCTGTTCTGTTCTGTTTCTGTTTTTATAATTACTATTTTGTCATGTTTCTGTTTTTTTTTCTAACTGTTTTTCTTCTCTTCTTGATTTTACTTTACTGATTCGAGAATGAGATATTAAGAAATTTCGAGCTTACAAAATATGTTTTAAATCGTAATTTGAAATTTTGAAGAAACGTGGTTACGCCACATACATTTTTTGGAATTGGAGCGTTAACATAAAGTAGAAGTAAGTAAAATAATGAAACTCAGTGTGTCTAACATATGAAATGTGCTGCTACATTGTTTAAGCTAGGCAAAATTAGGGCTTAGGTGTCAGATGAGAGTAGGTAGGTGTTTAAATGGGAGAACGGTAATGGTGCAGTTTTGTTCCACTAAAACAACTTATTTTTTAGTGTATATTATTCAGTCAATTGAGCATCAAAGTTGCATAGATACTGTCTAGGGGAGGCAGGGTTCAAACAAATCACTAATTGGTAGGTCCTCTATATCCTACATTACATAGGAAGTAATCTGCACCTTTAACCGAGAAAACTTTAGTTCAAGGGTTTTTATGGAATTGATGCTGCTAGATAACAGTGACTTGCTATGATTACCATACTAGCCTGTACATGATAAATACCGATTATTAATTGAAAATTTTCTTAAATGTTTAGTCAGAGAGGAATGTAAAAGTAATGAAGTCTTGTCCAGTAGAAATGTATGTTTTTGCTGGCACGTTTTATTGCATCAACATAACAACATATACTTTTTCGTAAAGCCAAATATATACTTTTTCTACCATCTCTAAATATAATCAATGGAAACCCTTTCAGGGAAAAGCCTAGAGTTGAAACAGTGACCTAACTAGCTGATCCTGGCCTAGCAGGCCAAAGTCTTATAAAATGCTGATACACTTTTCTCATTCTGTAGAATAACACATTCCGCTGAACACGGTAATGTTTGCCATACTGGAAAATAAATTTAAAAAATGCCAATAAGCAGTATATTAAATCACGTATCTGTCTCTTAAATACCTATTATAGACAAGTAGGTTCCCGTAAAAATTAATATGATATGATACGATTTATTAACACTAAAAGCCCTACTGGGCCACAGTTAATACACGATATACTTCAAAAATAATAAATTAAAATAACTTTATAATACTGTATATTATAATACTGTGCTGCAAATTGTCTAAGTTTTTAGGAAATCGTAGTTAGGAGCTGTCATTTTGCTTTTATTTGCCAACAGGTTTTCTGGCTTATTGCGCAAACGAAACCACTCAAGGGGAAATTGACCCCTTTCCCCCTAATTACTCCACTGAGGTGGAAGAGGCCAGATATTTGGCTGGAGGTGCAATTTTCAAAATGGTAGGCTACTGGAAGATGCTTCTAGTTTTGATGAAAAATCCTAAAATCAACCTTTGTTTTAATACAAGCATAATGTCATTTTCTGATGACGACTTGGATGTTAGAAGACATCTCTCTGGGTACCCTCCGTAAAAAAGGAAGCAAAGGAAGTATTAGGTGCAACTTCTGAAGAGTGTCGCTGAAGGCTAAGGGAGTCTCTGCCATGAAATTTATATATTATCTTAAAAGGAAGCACACAATTGATATGCACAAAGATAAAGTATGCGCGGCTGGTGCAGAAAATAACAAACTCAAACCAACTAAAAAAATATATCAAGTCAGGCTGCTTCCCTTGAGAGAGCTCCAGATAGTAAAGCAAGTGACACATAGGGCAATGGATTATTGAAATCTGGAACAAGAAGAGCAGAGATACGATGTTTTTTTTTTTATTTCCAGTCGATCAAAACAAGTTGGTATAAGGATGCTCTGCTGCAAAACTCTGTTTAAGGATAAATTACCACTTTCTGTGTTTGATAAGCCAGATATGAAACAGCTTATTAAGAAAAAAAATAGGGGGCTTCTAAACACCATTTGGGGGAACCGTCCATCGTCACACAAGTTTTGCTGCCAGAAGAAAAGAAGTTCAGAAGGCTGCTTCAAGATCTGCCACTGCAAAAGGATCTTGCTTTATAGGCATCACTGTCTATTACTGCAGGGAGATCAAAAATAAGTAGAGATTGCACCACTATCTTTCACATTTCAAGAGGCATAAGCATTCTCATACAACTACTAACATCCTTTCCGCAATCCAAGTCGCAATCAGGAAGTTTTCAGTGACAGATAAGATGTTCCACGTTGTGACTGATTCTGGGAACAATGTTACCGAAGCCTGTAGGATATCAGCCCTTTCCTGAACTTCATATTTTTAACATTATCTTCATTCATCTGTTGCACGCGTTCTTGGATTTTTGTTAACTCAAAGCTTAGCCAATGACATCCCTGAAGAAGATTGCTTGGAATCCTTTGATGAAGTCGAAGATGTCGATCCAAATGTTGAAAACGATTCAGACGGTCTTTCTGTTCCTTGTTCTGAAAACTGCGGAAATGAAGATACGCTTGCTGAAGAATCTGAATAAACTGATGCAGTGTCTAAAGAAGAGGGCGGTGAAAGTAATGGAGAAAGAGAGCGGGGAGCTGGGAGTTTGTCAAAAAATGAGGTTGCAACACAAGCTATCCGATCCAAAGACACGTTACACTTGCTCAAACAATGATAGTCGAGGTTTGTCACTACCCCTTTTCCTTTGGAAGAATGGACCATGAAAACGTGAATGAAGCAAGTGTATGGGATGGAGAAAGTATATTCTGCCGCAAAGCGAAAGAAATTTTCTAAATAAGTTATCAAAAAGTGCAATTGTTTTTATATTGCACCCCTTTGAAAAACCTTTTAAGAGAAGAGAATGCTTAAAAAAAGTATTATGTAGCAAAGGGTCTAAGTTTCTTTGAAATTCCGAATTGAGAAATTTCCTTTTACATATTTACTTAAGAATGAATTCGGTGGAGGGCCTAGAGAAATATTTTCTAGCACAAAGCGCCGTAAAAACATACAAAGTACCCTTAAACCATGAATTTTCCTTTTGATCTGTCTCTCACACAAATTGGCTAGGAAATACTTAATCTTAAAAAGATGTTTTAAGCTGCGAGGCAACGAAAATTTTTGACTTGTTGGTAAGAAGTGTCATTTTCTCGTGCATTTTTCTTCTTTCGTACATTGTTTCAGATGGCTTCCAAACATCAGGATGGGGGAAGGGGAAAGCATGGACTTGAGGGGGTGACTGTCCCCCGCCCGAGCAACTATGGGCTCTGCTTAAACACTAATGACTTTGAGCTGACTGCCCAATTTGACGACGAAAATTATTTTATTTTCAAAATGTATCAAATAATTAGTATGCATTTCTGAGAAATTCGAGGAGATTCTGGATAAACATAAAAGCGCCTTTTTGGAAAAACGAACGGAAAATGGAAGACAATAACCATAAAAAAGGATGGTGATGTTGTGTGCATAGACAGTTTTTTGCCCCTTTATTGAAAAACTTTTCTTTTTGGCAGAAAATGCTGTAATGGTACTGATTATAAACCAAAACTTATCATTTACAAATTGTTTCTTCTTTAAGCTTTAGGTGTTCGAAAAACAACTGTTTAAACAGCTGTTTTTTTGAACGAAAATAGCTGTTTTCTGTTTTTACCAAAAAACAGAACAGAAACAGAAAGGTCTTCTGTTTTTTTGTTGACCTGTTCTGTTTCTGTTCTGTTTCATTCAAGCCCTGTTTATTTTTTTCTTGTTTCTTCAGAAAAACAGAACAGTGCCCATGCTTAATCTTGAGAGCTAAGTATCCAAGCCTTGTCAGTTTGTTATGTTCTTTCTGACCAGAGATTAAAGAAAAAAACCCAGTAATCCAACGCCCGTGATGCATTATATTTACACGTACGTATTTATTTTGCACACGATCATTGCACCGATAATAAATCCACTCATGATTACTCGAGTTAAACACTGTTCAACTTTCAAGTTAATTTTTGACTAATCCATCACTGTGAAGATTAAGGCAAACATTTTTGAAATTGAAAAAACATTGGTCTTCGGAACAGAAGTTTTTATATCTGTTGGAAGAACATGGCAAAATATACAAAGATGTAGCATTAGTAGGCAATACTGGGCAACATATTAGCATTTTCATGTGATTCTCAAGCTCATTTTTTTCTATTTCAAATTTCCGCTTTTTTTGCACAAATTTGACGTCAAAATGAAGGTTTATAAATAATATTTTATATATATATATATTTTTTTATCAACAAATGAGACCATGGTTTGGCTCTGGCATTAAATTTGAATCACAACTGTGAAAACATGCATAATATATTTTTATATTAAAAAAACTGGGGTTGGGGGCCAGCCATCTTGTGCTGGCTTTTGCCCAACCTTCCTGTTTACCTTCCCAAGTTTTCTCCAGGCTTCCATTTAGAGCTGGGTCGACTCTGGCTGAGCTTATAGAGTCCCACCACTGATCCCCGCTCTATGCTAAATAACCAGAAACGCCAGGACTTGAATCCCTGTCCTCACGAGCAAAGGACGTCAAGTCTAGCGTGCTAACCATTCCGCTAAGACTCGGCTACAAAATCGCCTAGCCGGGTAAAAAAAAACAAAAAAAAAAAAAAAAACAATCGTACCCTAGAGAAGAATTCAAATTATTTTTTTCAGAGTTTATTAAAATATTTTGTTCTTCGCAGGTTATTTCAATATCTGGAATACTGTTCGTGATATATTGGGAAGATGATCTGCCCAAATATATCGTGATAATTCATCGTGATTCTTCACGATGTGCCAACATTTCAGAAGATGGAACCAAAAATTAACCTAGTACAAGGCCTATTGCATACCATCGGACTTCGTTGAAAAAATTCCAAGTGTTAACAATACTATAATCCTTGTAATAGCAGTCCATCTACTTTGAAGATAGGTCATTGGCTATGCTTCTTTCAAACAGCGAAGCATATTGAATTTTTTGATCCTTTTGGTCTATTATATAAATTCTATACTCCAAATATCAGCAATTTTTTTGAGAGCAGTGGGAAAACTATAATTCAAAATCAGACCATGACAATGACATATGGCTTTCATGCACTACTCTTTTTCATCCTTAGATGTGATGGCTATTCCTACAAGCAGTTTCTCAGCATTTACATTGACTTTCCTCGATTGAACGACTTTCTAGTGGAAAATATTTTTTCAAGTGTGTCAAGTATTGATTTTAGTGCCCTGGGAATAAAATGTTCTAAAAATGTGTTTAAAATTGTTTATCAGTAAAGATAATGAGTATACATGATAAAAACGACTTTTCTACTTTTAAGATTTCTTCTTCTGCTACGAATAGGTATTTGTCGATATTGAATAATGCACGTAGATCATCTGAATTAAATGTATACTGATCCTGACGTGCTTCAATGTCAGGGTCACATTTTCTGCAGTATAATGTAACTTCACTCTTATCATATTTCTTTGTATAGTCAATGATACTATTTTCATTCATTTTGTAAAAATTCATATGTTTCAATTTGCTTATATTTAAAGCAATGTCACATACAGTGTCCTCAAGTGGTGAATCATATTCTGTAACAGCCAAATAAAAATCATTAGGCCTATAATCACAGTAGCCATTGTCTTCAAAACGATGACGTAAGAATCAAATTCTTTTGTTGTTCCAACAGTTGAATCTTGGACCTGGCTCCACCTCACAAAACAATCTAAAGCCACGACGATACCAGTCTCTTAGCAATAAACTAAAATCACGTCTAGGATTCTTTCCAATCATGCCAGGATACGTATTCTCCCACTGATTATATTTATCGTAGTGGCAATTAGAGCATAGGTGTCCTCTATTATGAGTGTCACACACCCCTTCAAGACAGGACAAAACAACCTTTAATTTGTACAGCATATCATCTCTGCAATATACGGGTTTCATAATCTATACTTTTCATCTTGCAGGTGTTTTTGATGATGGCATGACAAATTATCTGTTTATTCAGCTGAAACTAGATTATTCAGCAAAATAACATTTTGATATACCCATTTTGTTGAACGTAGTTGAAGGGTCAGGAAATTTTGTCTTAGTACATCAACAACCAGAAGCCCTCTGGGCTAAGGTGGTAAGTTATGGCCTGGGGGGTTTATAAAGTTTTTTTTTTATATAGGAAGCTTGGTCATAAAATTTCACTGTAAAAAAGCAAAAAACAGCTGTTAGTAAATTTTTCAATCCAAAATTTGGAAAATTTGGTTTACTTCCAGAAATGAAAGCTTTATTCATAGCTAGCTATGAATAAAGCTATGAATATGATCCTCTAGCTCTATTATATAAATTCTACACTCAAAACATCATCAACTTTATTGACAGCAGTGGGAAAACTATTATGTACAATCAGAGGAGAGTACAGGACATATGACAAGTGGCTTTCATGCACTACTCTTTTTCATGCTCAGATGTGGTGGCTATGTCTACAAGCAGTTTCTCCGCATTTCCGTTGACTTTCCTCGATTGAACGATTTTCTAGTGGAAAATATACTTTCAAGTGTGTTTAATATTGATTTTAGTGCCCTACGAATAAAAGGTTCTAACAATGTATGTAAAATGGTTTATTAATAAAAATAATGTGTATACATGATAAAAACGACTTTTCTACTCTATAGACTTCTTCTTCTACTACGTATAGGTATTTGTCGAGATTAAATAATGCATGTAGATCATCTGAAATCTATGTATACATCTCCTGATATGCTGCAATGTCAGGGTCAGATTTTCTACAGTGTAATGTAACTTCACTCTTATCATATCTCTTTGTATAGTCAATGATACTGTTTTCATTAATTTTGTAAAAATTCACATGTTTCAATTTGCTTTTTTAAAGCAATGTCACATACTGTGTCCTCAAGTGGTGAATCACATTCTGTAACAGCCAAATAAAAATCAGTAGGCTTATAATCATAGTAGCCATTGTCTTCACAACGATAACGTAAAAGCCAAATTCTTTTTGTTGTTCCAACACTAGAATCGTAGACCTGCTCCTCCTCCCCAAAACAATCCAAAGCCACGACGATACCAGTCTCTTAGCAATAAACCAAAGTCACGTCTAGGATTCATTCCAATCATACCAGGATATGTATTCACCCACTGATTACTTTTATCATAGTGGCAATTAGAGCATAGGTCTCTTCTATTATGAGGGTCACACGCCTCTTCAAGACAGGAACTACAACCTTTAATTTGTACAGCATATCCTATATACAATTTAGGACGGTTTTCATAATCTATGCTTTTCATCTTGGAGGTCTTTTTGATGCCATGATTTGTCCAAGCCTAAGAACAGTTAAACATCGCATGACAAATTATCTGATTATTCATCTGAAACTAGAATAGCTTCTAGAAAATTTAAATGAAAAATTTCATGTAACTGCAAACTGCAAAAATATTTATGGTGTCCGAGCAATAATTTTAATTTTTTAATTCAAACCAGAGAAATGCCTGAAAATAAAAAAAAAATTTCTGCTAGGTTTTAGGTTATTTTATCATTTTACAAATAGTGTATACCCCTTCCCCTAACGCCCTTTTTTTCCAAATTCATTCTATAAAAATTTTGAGATAGCCATTTTGTTAAAAATGGTTCAATGATCTTATAACAAAAACTACGGTGCCGAAATAACCCCCAAAAGCCCGGGAACAAGCCGTGTGCAATATGCCCCGGGGACATATATGGCTCATATGGAAGGGATACTCGTATAAATTTCATAGAGGGCTCATATATATGGTTTTTATGGAAGGAATGCTCGCATAAACTTTAGAGTGGGCTCAGTTGATTGAAAATTGAAAGTTCTACTTCTCGTTTTAAGAGTCAAAAGACATTGGAGGGTAACCAGCCCCTCTCCCCTGCTTTTTTTCCCAAATAAATCCGATAAAAATTTTGAGATAGCCATTTTGTTAAAAATAGTTCAAAGATCATATTACGTAATATCACATATTTCTTCATGCCACGTCTAACTGTTATTAGGCTTGGAAAAATCATGGCATCGAAATCATGGCATCAGTCTTTTCGATGCCATGATTTGTCCAAGCCTAAAAATGGTTAGACACTGCATGACTAATTATCTGATTCTTCAGCTGAAACTAGAATAGTTTCTAAGAAATCTAAATAAAATAATTTTATTTAACTGGAAACTGCAAAAATATTTATGGTTTCCGAGCAATAATTATAATTTTTTAATTCAAACAAGAGAAATGCCTGAAAATTTTAAAATTTGTTTTTTTTGCTAGGTTTTTTGGACGAAAACAAGTGATTTTTGGACGAAACTCTCCCCCGCCATCAAATTCGATGACGGAAAATATGAAGTGGCTCTTGTCGACTGTATTCTCGAAAATACCTATGATATCCTGAGAAAAGATCGCATATATGATATAAAAATTTACACCCTATGGTTGGCCGCCACCCGCATTTGATCAACATCAAATTCAAAAGAATAATTGGTAGGATATTCCATATGTTGAATTACCCTACGAGAAACTCAGTTCTATGAATGATTTGTGTCGTTCTATCAATAACAGAATTTCCGCTCACAAAAAAGGAGCCTTTCATTTCAACCATTCAAAGGAGGAGGGGATGATCTATATTGGTTCACCCATTGCCAATCAAAAGGTCATTCTCAATGATAATCGAAAAGATGTTTTTGGCTTTTAACTTACTATATCAATGGTAAAAGTGCCAAAAGCACTAATGTTAATTCTGCTGAGTATCCACCAGCCTTCTCCTTGGACACTTTTATTTCTCTATGCCTCATTTGTTGAATCGTCGAGAGTCTTTAATTCAACTGTCCATCTCCTACGAGTTCTTGGACGAAAAACCAATCAAGATCATATTCATCATTATAATATAAAGCATTTTCACTATGTTTCTGTAAACACTTTATATATGGAACTCTGTCAGTTAACACTTAGAACTGAATTAGGTGATCCTTTAGCAATATCAAAAGTTTTGGCTGTGATTATATGTCATTTTTGACCCAACGCCACTACCTATGATGAACAATAGAAGAATTCCATTTGTCTGTCCTGATATCGACTGCTATGTTGAAGCTCTGACTCCTCGTCAAATAGGTTATGGATTGGACTATTATTACAAGGTGCATACTATAATGTCTGGCTATGGTCTTTGTAGCTGGTTTTCTGGGCTATTTCGTTCTGCTTTACCCCTTGCCAGAAAATATTTTATGCCTGCTGCATCAAATTTTGCTGCCTCAACACTACAGGGCTGGGGAATGGGTAAAACTTTCAAGGAGAGTGTTAAAGAAAATATTAGATCTCCAGCAAGAGCCGTTGGTGAGCAATTAAAATCTCAGCAAAATGGGAGGGGATTAAAAAGGGTGTGTGGTCATCATTCATTCATCAGTCTCTACCCAGGTGGGAAGCGAAAGACATCAATAACGACTTTTAGGAATAAAAGGAAGGAGAGCAATAACAAAATAAGAAAAAGATTGTTGGATCAAAGAAGGATTTCATCTCTTAAGATGACCTATCTCCCCCACAAGGAATCGCATCCATCAATCACCTCCTCATTGAATATATTCAATGCTGAAAATGTTCTTGTTAGTGTCAAGTATGGCTACTATGAACAAATTCATCCTCAACAACCTCTCTCGGGAAATATATACTTTCAGATATTTTCCAATGAAGACTATTTCATTGATTTATCATCAACACTTATTGATTTAATACTCAGCAGAATTAACATTAGTGATTTCGGCACTTTTACCAATGATTAAAGTAAATTACAGGTAGATTTTTGTAAATTGCAAAAACTCCGGTGTTGACACAACCCCCCAGGGCCCAGGGGGCACGCCTTCTTTTTCCAAACAGATCTGAGGAAAATGTTGAAATAGAAATTTTGTTAAAAATAGCTCAAAGGTCAGATAAGAAAAACTCAAGTGTCAATACAATCTCCCAGGGCCCGGGGGAAGGCGTTCTAAGTTATGCCCTGAACAAATCATGACACCGAAAAGACCGATGCCATGTTTTTGATGCTATGATTTGTTCAAGCCTAAAACAGTTAGACATGTTTGACAGTTAGGCATGAATAATTATCTGATTCTTCAGCTGAAACTAGAATAGTTTTTATTTAGGTCAAGGTCAAGATCAAACATAAGTCAACCACACCTAACAGTTGAATGTAGCAGACAGATAGGAAATTACTATAGTATAAAGGAAACATCACGCACTTTGAACAGAAGCATCACGAATTTTCACGGTGGTTGCATTCCGGTCATTACACTGTCTGCTTGTATGGCGGGAGTACTTTCCGCTTGAAACCGTTATAGCTATATGGGAGAACACTCTGCTACTTATCATTATAGCTAAAAAACTATAGGTTTTACCTACGACACGTAATATGGGAATAATTTTGAACTTTAACAAAATATGAATAATTGGGCATCTGAACTTATTATTGGTTAATATTATAGGGTAAAGAGACAGAAAGAACAGGAGAGAGAGAGAGAGAGAGAGAGAGAGAGAGAGAGAGAGAGAGAGAGAGAGAGAGAGAGAGAGAGAGAGAGAGAGAGAGAGAGAGAGAGAGAGAGAGAGAGAGAGAGAGAGAGAGAGAGAGAGAGAGAGAGAGAGAGAGAGAGAGAGAGAGAGAGAGAGAGAGAGAGAGAGAGAGAGAGAGAGAGAGAGAGAGAGAGAGAGAGAGAGAGAGAGAGAGAGAGAGAGAGAGAGAGAGAGAGAGAGAGAGAGAGAGAGAGAGAGAGAGAGAGAGAGAGAGAGAGAGAGAGAGAGAGAGAGAGAGAGAGAGAGAGAGAGAGAGAGAGAGAGAGAGAGAGAGAGAGAGAGAGAGAGAGAGAGAGAGAGAGAGAGAGAGAGAGAGAGAGAGAGAGAGAGAGAGAGAGAGAGAGAGAGAGAGAGAGAGAGAGAGAGAGAGACAGAGAGACAGAGAGACAGAGAGAGAGAGAGAGAAAGAGAGAGATAGAGCAAAGATTTAGAGAGATGTAGAAAGAGAGACAAATTTTAAGAGCAAGACGGAGGATAGTAAAATAATTGCTTTAATTATCGGACGATTCCAAGTCCACAGAAAGCTTTCACTCTTATCTCCTGAAATTATCATTTAAACGATAAGTTTTCATCTAGAAGAACTAACAGGAATCACACATATCGATCCGGGGGGTGATTTATGGAGTCTCTTGGTGTATGACGCCCAGTTATTTCTGGGGAAGCTCATGTCTGTATGAGAACATATAAGAAAGTACGAAATTTTTTCCATTTAAAGCTAGTCGATTTACGTCGAACCAATTGAGTATCTTCTCAGTCACTGCTTGAAGCTTTCGAATAAGGGATGATTTACTGGAGCTGCAGGGCACAGAGTAGTGTCATCTGCAAATGCCAGTAATTCTTCTTGATTATCAGATGTGAACGCCATATAATCATGTGTGCTCAATAATCATATGTACAACGCTGGTACAAAAATAAGAAGGCTCTTGAAGCTGAAAGTTGTGAAATGGATAGTTTTTGTCTAGACGAAACTGCGAGTGTCAACTAAGAAGACGCCTTTAAATATAGTCTACATTTTGCATCAAAAACCTACGGGTTTTTAAGCTAGCTGCCCTTGGATATCTTTTGACTCTTAAAAGGTGATCTTGAACTTTCAATTTCCAGTCAAATGAACCCTCTCTGAAGTTTAAATGATCATCCGTTACATAAAAAACCATATACGCTTCAGGACCACACTTAAAACAACTACCCCTGGGCCCTGGCAGGTTGTTCGACATCGGAGTTTCTGTTGTATGATCTTTGAACTATTTTTAACAAAATGGCTATCTCAAAATTGTTATCGGATGCATTTGGGAAACAAAGAGCAGGAGGGGGGGGGGGGGGGGCTGGAATGAGAAAATTCCAGAAGAATAAACTATTAAACACTAACATCAAATACAATACAACAATATTTGCCTACAACAAATTAATCCATTTCATAATTAATGGTTATTTTATCATTTTATAAATAGTGTATACCCCCTCTTTAACGCCCTATTTTATCAAATGCATTCGATAAAAGTTTTGATATAGACTTTTTGTTCAAAATTGTTTAATGTTCCCAAAATAAAAACTCCGGTGTCAAACACAAGCCCAAAGGCCCGGGAACAGGCGTTGTAAGATATGACCTGAGGACATATATGCCCCAAATAAGATACTACGACTCTTTTACATTTAAAGCTAGCTGATTTCCGTCGAACGAATGGAATATCTTCTCAGTCATTGCTTGAAGCTTTCGAATAAGGGATGATTCATCCGGAGCCACAGGACATAGAGTAGTGTCATCTGAAAATGCCACCAATTCTTCTCGATTATCAGATGTGAACGCTATATAATCATATGTGCTCGATAATCTTATGTACAACGCTGGTACAAAAATAAGACGGCTCTGAAATCTATGAATTAGATAGTTATTGTCTAGACAAAACGGCGAGTGTCTAATAAGAAGACGCCCTTCGATACAGTCAGCATTTTGCATCAAAAACCTGCGGTCCCCGATTTTTTTTGAGCTAGTTGCCCTCGGATATGTTTTGACTCTTAAACAGTGAACTTGAACTTTTGATTCCCAATCAAATGAGCCCTCTCTGAAGTTTAAATGATCATCTGTTTCATAAGAAGCATATAGGCCCCAAGGACAACACTTACACCAACTAGCCCGGGCCCTGGGATTTTTTTCAAAACCGGAGTTTTTGAGTAAATTATAATTATTGCTGGGACACCATAAATATTTTTGCGGTTTCCAGTTAAATAAAACTATTTTATTTAGATTTTTTAGAAACTATTCTAGTTTCAGCTGAAGAATAGATATTTAGTCATGCCATATCTAACTGTTTTTAGGCTTGGACATATCACGGCAGCAGAACCCACTTATTGACTCCCACGAGAACACCGTGCTGCCACCTACAACTTTTTTACATAATTTATGCACGTTTTTTTTTTTATGGTTTTTTGTCAGTGAGAATGAAAAAAACAGGATTTTTCTCACTTTGATGGATGTATCTTGGATGGTTATGAGTGTTGGTCAATTTATTTGATGTTTTTCACGGATTTCAACAGCAATTTAAGTCTGTTTTATGGTTTTTTGTTTATTGATTACATAATATCTCCGATTACTACAGCATTTTATGGATGTTTTATGGTTTTTGTCAGTGAGAATGAAAAAAGCGGATTTTTCTTACTTTGATGGATCCAGGAATGGGAAACAGGAAGTACTTGCATCCTTCTAAGCCAATCAGAGAGTCGGTTACATTTCCTTCTAAGCCAATCAGAGGTCTGGTTACATATGGTTTCCCCATTACATCGCTATTCACCATTGAGATTTCATATATAACGGACATGCATTGTGATTAAATTATCAGAAAGTATTGTGACGCAATGGATACAACAATGAGTATTATTGATGAGCTAGAAGCCTTGGCGACCTCAATTTATCATGTGAGTTCTGTTTTACTACATTTTCATTTTTTATTTTCAAATAAAATTATTTTCCTTGGTCACCCTCTAGTATATTCAGGTAAATCCCCCCCCCCTCCCACTCTAATACAAACTCCAATATGCTATCTTTATAGTCGTTAGAAGACTATAAAATATGCTCTTTTTTACCGTGTAAACCCCAAACTGTTTACAACCTTAATTCTTTAATAGGAAATAATTCTTGTTTTTCGAAAACTTCTTGCTTTCTGTATTGTGATCTAAAGTGACAACTGACTTCTGTCAGCTATTAATATAAAGTTTCCATTTAAGCCGTCACCCTATCTCTTATCGGTTCGGCAAAGATTTAAATATGGGTTAATTATCGCATCCTGTTAATGCTCATCCGGTATATACGAAACCAGGGGATTAAGCTTTTGTAGGTTTTGCTGAAAGACACTTTTTTCCAGTCGAATTAGCGATAGGGTAAATCTTATAAATTGCAAGGGGAGCTGGTAACAGTTATGATAAATAGTTTCATATAGTATTTTTTTTCATTTTGAGTACTCAGTGTTTATATGGGGGGGGGGGAGTGGGCTTAGGGTTACAATGCCTCGCTTCTAGCAGCTTCGCTGCAAGGTGAAAATAAACAGTTTTTTTAAATTTATTTTCTAAATGACAAAAATAGAATTTCTATACTTTTCGGATTTTTATTCCTCACAAGTTATGTATTTAATTTTTATCAACAAGGTAAAAATAGGAGTATTTCTCATAAATTTTACTTTTTACTTTGCATTTGGCTTGGGGGGAGGGGGCTTCTTGGTGATAAATGCTTTCTAGACAAAATTAGGGATAGGGGGTGGGGATACTAATTTTCCTTTTGTAAAAAGGGGGAAATTATTTCGAAACTAACTTTTTCTCTTCTTTAAGACAAATTATGAAGAATGTTATGCGGCCCCTCTATCGAAGAGAGCAAGGGGGGATGATGCGACCCCTGCGAAGGCGATAGTTAAGCAATATGGTCACTGCTCGAAGCCCCCCAAACAAGTGTTGACTGTCCAAGTCCCATCCACGCAGGGTAAATGTAGCCAGGTAGAAAATTATAGAGCCAGGTAAAATTAAAAACAGGTAAATTAAAACCAGGTAAGATTAAAACCAGAAAACCAGGAAACCAGAAAATCAAATAAGAAAACCAGGTAAAATTAAAAACAGGTAAAGAGCGAGGTAAAATTAAAAATTAAAATTAAAAACCAGGTAAAATTAAAGTGGATGGGTGCTCTCCATGGACCTTTAAAAGCTGCCCCCACCTACAAAAGGTCAGGGGGTTGCCCTCCAGCATGCTATGCCAGGATTGTTCGATACCCAAATTCAGCCGGAATTTGCAAATGTGAGCATTTTCAACTCTAGTTTCTACCTATTTCTTCAATCTTTTTAAGCATTTTCTTTTCGCTTTTTCTTTTTTTTTCCATCGCTGTAAAAGTATGTGTGTGTCTTAGAGATATTAAAATATTAACCCCCCGCCCCATCCATTGTTTTAAATTTCTCTGCTCCCCCCTCCATGAGAGATATCTAAATATAATATAATTTTTTTTGTTTTTGCTTTGTCAAGAAAACCACTCTTTTTTTCTAATCTTTCCTATTTTCTCTGGTCCCCCACTGTAGGCATTTTTGCTATCTCTTCGATATCTCTTAATAATATTTTTCGTTAATTTCTAGTCAATTAAGATAGATCTAGATTCCTTTTATCTCAAAATGCAATTTTTTTTTCTCTAGAATATTATAGTTCATCGTATACATGGGGGGACGATCGCTGCAGTGACCGGGAAGAGCAGGCCTACGCAACCTGTATTTGGAGGAGTGAAACGAGTTATTTCCCAAAAATAATTGCTAAAAAATATTTTTAGGACATTTCTGAAAGGGGGGGACCTCATTGTGATAAGTGCTTTCTAGACAAAATTATGGCTAGGTTATGGGCATACTAATTTTTATTCTGTGAAAAAAGGGGAAAATTATTTCAATAATAACTTTTTTCTCTTCTTTTAAGGGCAATTATGAAGAATATATGGTCCCTCCACCTGTAAAGAGAGCAAGGGAGGGTGAGGCAGCCACACAGCACGCCAGCCACTGGTTGGAGAAACCCTGCTGCCATTTCGGTGCAAGAATATAATGCCCTCGGCCCGTTCACTGTCCATCATGCGTTGCCTTCAAGAGCTGCCCACCTACAAAAGGTCAGGAGGTCCAACATGCATCACCAGGACCATCCGGTACCCATATACAGCTGGAATTTGCAAATGTGAGCATTTTTTTTACCTAACTTATAGAAATATCTAAACAAACCCATTTTTTATCGCGCTGTAAAAGTGTCTCAGAGATATTAAAATATTAACCCCACCCCCAAACATTGTTTTAAATTTCTCTGCTCCCCTCTCCCTGAGAGAGATATCTAAATATATTTTTTTTGTTTTTGCGGTCGGGAAGCGCCACGGGGTCCGGTAAGCGCTGCAGTGGCCCGCAGGGCCGGGGCAGGGGAGCATTAAATAGTAGAAATTGAGGGGGGGGGGTTGTTTGAACAAAATCAGAACCTTCTATGTTATCTTTTAGATTTTCGTGAAGTTGGAACTTTCAGAATATATTGAGTAGTGTATATGCTACTGCTATTAAGCGAATCCATTTTTTTTAAAAACAGAAGGGATGATTTAGACACTTAGAAAATAATCTACTTTTCATTTATTGGTTGCATTGGTCCCATATTCACGATCTCCCCTGCTCGTCAGTTGGAGAAGGAGATGACATGCCTGTGGAATTCCTCAACAATTCAACATAGGACGATATCATTAACGATATTCCAGATAATATTGATGAGTTTTTAGGTGATTTTTTAATGTTGATTATAGCACAGTTGGGCAGGGGGACTTACCTTTGCTAAGCCCAATTACCTTTCAGTTACCTTTTAAGTGTCGTTGTTGCTGTTCATGTTTGAACAAAAGTGTTTTTTTTATGTTGTACATAAGGTGGTATTTTTATGCTGTTGTTCATGTTGAACAAATAAAGTTTTCATGTTGAACAAGTGTCATTGATTTTTGTCACGTTCTTGTTGAACAAGTGTTATTCTTATGTTGCTGTTGTTCTTGTTGAACAAATAGAGTTTTCATGTTGAATAAATGACCATGAAAATATGTTTTTTTTTTGTTGTTCTTGTGCTAGATAGATCTATGGAAAAATTACTACTACTACCTATTCACTAGACACGTATGATTTACAGTTAATTGTAGTCCAACTGTTGTCAACAACAGCAGCAACAGCATGTATCAATTTAAAACACCCTTCAAATCGTTTCTGTGTGGTCCCTCAATGTCGGGGAAAACAAAACTTTTTGCTAAAAATAATTCAAAATTGTAAGAAAATGTTTTGGAAAAACCGAAGAAAATTTATTATTGCTATAGTATTTGGCAGGAGTCCTATGATCAAATAGAATCAATCGCCACAACCATACCAATACAATTCATACGGGGACTTGATGCTTTCAATAGTATTGAACCAAACTCGTGGCTGATTATTGATCATTTGGCTGAATCCATTGAACAGTTCTTACAGGAAATGCTACAGCTGTTTACCGTTTGCTCCCACCATGAACAGATTTCCATAACCCTAGTTCTACACAATCTGTTTCATCAGAGCAAATGCATGCGAACCCTTGCTTTGAATGGCACAATCTATATTATCTATCGAGTTGTTCGTGATTCTAGGTCGCTAATAACTCTCAAGAAACAGATATACCCCGGTGCCCCTAAATTTCTGCTGTCAGCATACACTCAGGTGACTAATAAGCCCTACGGTTACATTTTTCTGGATCTTAATCAGAGCACACCCAAGGATCTACTTGTAGTCACCGACATTTTCGACAATGAAATTACAGTATATCTTCCGGTGAACAGTAGAAAAGGCTATTAGTTGATATTATGACACTGAAGAAATTACACGAACAACGGCATTTATTTTCCATTTTAGGCACTTCAAAACCTCCACTCAGGATGGCCATACTCAAACATGGTAATGACATTGATTTCATTAATCTAATATCTGAACTTTTTTTAAGTTTAACCGAGGGCAATGTTCAACTGCCAGAAGGTGTTAGACAACAGACAAAGCAACATCGTTCCACTGTACGCGCCTTGGCTTGCAAAAACAAGGTAAAACATTTTAAAAAAAAAAAACGTCTCCTTCTAGCAGGTGGTAGCTTTTTAACACTTTTACTGCCAGTAATTGCAGGACTTGTAAACAGTTTCCTCTAGAGCATGGCTATACCCTATAAATTGACACCATTTGAACTTGTCCTCTCACCCATCGATTATTTTGAAGATAATCCGAGCAAATTCATTAAAGATGAGAATATTGCCGATGACAAAAAACTGCTTTTACTTCAAGATGCATTGCGACGTTGTGGACAAACATAGACAATATCGTGAGAGACCCGCTGCTGTCGCCGTCACCGATCCCTCCAAACAGGAAACATCTCCTTAAGATTCTGCAGCAGCAGTGCAATCAAAGGAGAAGGAATTGAATTCAATTGTATTGAAAATTGGAAACCTATTGCCAGTGACCTATCGAGAACAGAGTAAAAGAGTATTATCATATCTCATGTTAGAAACTGGTGGTGAACATCAAGTTCAAGTCGACACCACGGGGAGACGAATTATAATTCAGGGAAAAAGTTATAATCTAGTTGATTCAATTTGTGATATGGTGACGAATCATTAAGGACTTTTATCATTTGACAATAATCTATACACCTTTCTAAGTGTACCAAACTTTCCCAAAAGTCTTATTGGCAATAAGCAAATTCTAAAGAAACTAAAAGAATATAGTCCTCAAACAAACGCCAGCGCCAAACACCATTTAAAAAAGAAGAAGATTCAATATTTGAAAATACTAGCAGCAGCAGCAGCAATGATTTTATAACACCTGTGGCTGGTAGTCAAAAGCGAAGACGAATTGATTCACCCTCCAGTGTGCAAATGGGGAGTGGACATTACACTACGTGTTTGCGTTCAAAATGGATGAAGTTCTGAAAGGTGTCTATGAAAATATTGGTGCAGCGGGAAGTTCAAGTTCTCCCAAAACACTTTCTAAAGTTGTCTCTGGCAGCACATTAAAAAAAGCAAAAGAGTATCTAGAGAATGAACCGAGTTACACACTGCATCGGAATCAAAGACTTCGTGGCAAAAAAAATATCGACAAACTAAAGCCTTTTTCCCTCTGCATATAATGCAAACGGATCTTTTAACTTTAGACGCAATTCAATGGCGTCACAATGCACCCGACAAATATATTCTGGTGGCAATCAGTGTCTTTAGTCGCTATGCCTATGCCATTCCATTACGGTCAAAGAGAGGTGTTGAAGTTGCTATGGCCATTGAAAGTATTCTTGAACAGGATTGCTATAGAAAAATTCAATCGGATCGTGGCAGCGAATTTGTTAATCCACATGTGCAAAAGGTTCTATTGAAATATAATACAACACTTTATCATAGTTACAGCCCGATAAAGGCTGCATTGGCTGAACGATTAATAAGAACGATTCTTCTATCAATTTCAAGATATTGTACCCTGAAAAATACATCTGCTTTTATTCATGATTTAGATAAAATCATGCGGATATATAACCATCGACCTCATCGATCTCTGTCCAACTCAAGCCCTCGGGAAGTTCATTGCAGTGAAAATACATTTGATGCTTTTCTAAAGCAATAATCCAATGGTGAAAAAAGAAAAAAAAAATGTGAAGAAGAAATTCAATGTTGGTGATAATGTTCGAATTAATTGTACCACCAATATTTTTGAAAAGGGGAATTATTTATGGAGCACCGAACTTTTTAAAGTGTTCAAAATCCTGGACACTGAACCCACGACATACCGACTGCGAGACACCAAAGATGATGAGATTCTTGGCGGTTTTTATGAATATGAACTGCAAAAAGTTAGAAACACTAGTGAAATTTATCAAATTGAAAAGTTATTAAAGAGTCGTACTCGTAGGGGCAAGGAACAGTTGCCTGTTCGCTGGCTAGGATACAACTCTGATTTTGATTCTTGGGTCAGTGCTGAAGATATTGACAATGCCCAATGATTTCTATGTGACTTTCATGTCCAATGTTTCTGATCCTCTCTAAAATGATCTGAATAGAACAAGTGATTTTTCGACGAAACTCTCCCCCACCATCAAATTCGACGGAAGTATGAAGTGGCTCTTGTCGACTGTATTCTCGAAAATACCTACGACATCCTGAGAAAGGATCCTGAATATGAAATAAAAATTAGACCCCATGATTGGCCACTCATTAGCGATCAACATGATGATTGGCCACACGTTAACGATCGAGAAAAAATTGAAAATATCAATTCATTTGAATATCCATATGTTGTATTACCCCACGAGGAGCTCACCTGTATGAATGATTTATGTCGTACTATCAATATAAGAATTTCCGCTCGTAAAAAAGGAGCTTTTCATTTCAACTATTCAAAGGAGGAGGGCAAAATCTACATTAGTTCACCTATTGCCAATGAAAAGGTTATTCTCAATGATAACATAAAGGATGCTCTTGGCTTTAAGCTCAATATAATGAACGGTAAAAGTGCCGGAAATACTAATGTCATTTTTGTTGACTATCCACCTGCCTTCTCCACGGACACTTTTATATTTCTCTACGCTTCATTTGTGGAAACATCTTGGGTTGGTAATTCAAATCTTCCCCTCCAACGAGTTCTTGAACGAAAAACCAATCAAGAATATATTCACCACTACAATATATAGCATCTTCAGTATATTCCCGTAAACACTTCCTGTTTGTAACTCTGTCAGTTAACACTGAGAACTGAATTAGGTGATCCCATAGCAATTTCAAAAGGTTTGGCTGTGATTACATTTCATTTTCTTCCCATCCTTCAACAAGACGTCTAATAAAAAAAGTGGTATTCACTTGTCCTGATATTGACTGCTATGTTAATACTCTTGGCCCAAGACAACAGGGCAAGGGAATGGACTATTACAAAGTTTGCTCGTCAATGTCTGGCTATGGTCATGGCAGCTGGTTTGCTAAGCTGTTTCGCTCTTCACTACCACTGGCTAGGTAATATCTTGTACCGGCTGCGACAGATTTTGCATCCTCTACACTATACGATTGGGGGTCTGGCAAGGATTAAAAAAAAAGTGCTACGGAAAATCTTAGGTCCAGTGTGCGAATCCTTGGCGAGAGAATAAAACAAAATGGTAAAGGTTTAAAAAGGTCGAGAAACAATGCATCGCTCATCAGTCTCTACTCAGGTCGAAAACGAAAGACATCACTACTCTTGTCAAAGAAAAGAAGGAAAAATCCGACACGCAGTGTAAACAGAAGAAGAAGCCCCAGGAAGAGAATTGTTAAATCGAAACTAGATTTCTTTTCCTAAGATGTCCTACCTGCCGCATAAGGATTCTCAACCTTCAATCACCGCCTTATTGAATCTATTCAATGCTGAAAATGTTGATTTGAGTGTCAAGCATGGATACTATGAACAATTTTATCCTCAACAACCCCTCTCTGATAATATTTACTTTCAAATTTATTCCAATGAAGACTACTTTATGGGCATGTGTTCGACATTTATATATTTGCGAATGAAAGTCCAGAAATTCTTTAATACAATGCCAATTTGGGCGAATGGAATATCCTATGAAAATTGTATACTACACTATTTATTTCGTCAAATCAGTGTCTATATCAATGGCACGCTGGTGAGCACAAGCAACAGTTTCTCAAATTATACAAGCTATATAAAATTCATGCTGATGACACCCAAGTCATACAAGGAATTGAGAGGCACCTCCAATGGATATGAATATATTACTAATTCTGATAGTACAGATGCACTTAAAATGCTACAACTAGTGAATTACATCTAGTTGGAAAAATATATCATGAAATATTTAATATACCCCAATGGCTACCACCCAATGTTAAAGTGGATATAAAACTGACACTTGCACAATCCAATTTCATATTGAGAAAAGATCTTGCTGCCAATCCTGATGTAAGTCTCTCCCTCACCTTGGCAGTACTTCATGTACGCCAACAACAGGTTATGAGCCCTGTTGCATTGGCAGTGGAAAAACTGAGAGCCAATGGTAACAACATTAAACTACTTGTTCCTCATACAATCGCCATACAACGTCACATTCCCATGGGGTCACGCACCTTCACCGACTCATCCTTTATCAATGGCGAAATTCCGTCAAAACTCGCTTTGGCATTTGTAAAAAGCGCCAGTGCAATAGGATCGTGGACTGGATACCCACATAAATTCCAGATGTTTGGACTTTCATCTCTTGTGTGCAAAGTAAACGGTATACCACTCTACAATCTATCTTTTGATAAATCCTATAAAATATTGTATGAGTTGACCATGCAAACCCTAGATCATGATTTGCAACTATTTGAAAATGGTATAACCGAAGAAATGTTTGCTAAAACACTTGGTATCAATGTACTGGATTTGTCTGGCACACAGGATATGAGTATAGTACGTACGGGGAGTGTGCGTTTAGAGTGTGAATTTGCCGACCCATTGGCTGAGAGTATTGCACTAATCTCACTAAATCAATGTAAAACCTATTGGGAAATCATTCCCAAAGGCAGTGTTCAACTAGACCTAGTACCATGAACACCAGTCAAATAATCAATGTATTTAACATGGATCCCTATATGTCACAGTACAAATCCTATTGTCTGCCCTCAGACTTTCTTGGAAAAATTCAAAGTGGAAACAGTACTTTGATTATTGTTAATAGCAGTCCGTCAACTGTGCTGACGGGTCATTGGCTGTGCATCTTTCAAACAATGAAGACGATTGAATTTTTTGATCCTCTTGGTCTACCCTATACATTTTACACACCCCACATCAGCAACTATATTGAGAGCAGTGGGAAAACTATTATTCAACATCAGAAGAGAGTGCAGGATCTAACGACTAATAGCTGTGGCTTCCATGCACTACTATATTCTGTGCTCCGATGTCGCGGCTATACTTACAAGCAGTTTCTCAACATTTATGGTGACAATCCACGTCTGAACGACTTTCTAGTGGAAAATATTCTCTCAGACCTATATAATATTGATTTCAGTGCCCTAAGAGTAAAGTGCTTAAAAAATGCTTGTGAATTTGTTTATTAATAAAATGCATATATATACAACAATGTCTTTAAATCTTCACTTTAGATTTCTTCTTCTTCGGTGTATAGGCAACTGTCGTGAACCACTAATGCTGGTAAATCATTTGGATTCACTGTATATTGATCTTGATTGACTGCAAAGTCAGGGTCACATTTTCTACAGTACAATGTAACTTCACTCGTGTCATATTTCTTTGTATAGTCAATGATACTATTTGCATTCATATTATGAAATTCGCGAGTTTCAATCTGACTATTTGAAGCAATATCACATACAGTGTTTTCAAATGGTGAATCACATTCGGTAACTGCCAAATAAAAATCACTTGGTTTATAGTCATAATAGGTTGTGTCGTCACAACGATGACGTAGAAACCAAATTGTCTTGTTACCCCAACAGTTGAATCGTAGACCAGATTCCTATTCCGAGAATAATTTAAATCCACGACAATACCAATCTTGTAGAAATAAAATAAAATCTCGTTCGGGATTCTTTCCAATCATAGCGGGGTAAGTATTCTCCCACTGATCACATTTATCATAGTGAAAATTGGAGCACAGGTGTCCTCTAGGGTGAGAGTCACAAATCTCCTCAAGACATGAATTACATTCTTTAATTTGTACTGCATAGCCTCTATGTAATTTACAAGGATTACATAATTTACAGTTTTCACTATAGTCATCAATAATTGTACAATTCTCACATTGAGTCCAACTGCCAAGAGTGTACATGCACAGTGGACATGTGTAGAACATTTTTTGGTTTCCAATGTCACTTGACTCTCTCACAGCTAAAACGAAACTGATCCTCGATCGATAAATTCAAGGTGGAGGAATGAGAGAGGAGTAACTCTGTGACGTTACAGCTCTTTTGAAGGAGGAGCCATCTACATTGAATCCATTGGCAATGTTATCAAAAAGTGTATCCACGATATGATTCTGCTTTGTTCCAATTAATATATCAATAAATTGAGTATAAGCACTTGAGTCACATCGACAAAATTTCATACAATAGTCCAATGGGGGAGAATCAGTCCTCATTATATTGTCAAGTGTTCCCCGAGAGAATATCCTGCGTTGAAGAGATAACTCAAGAAAATCATCATCCAAAATCAAATGTTTTTCCATATACACTGGATATGATCTAATTCTCTCTTTCTCAAATTTATTCATTTTTCAATCCTTTCACTCTGACTGCTGACTCTAGACTGATTATGAATCGTAAGCCCTAGCATTCTAACCTGACCAGAAAATAAAGGGAACATTTTCGATTTCGAAACAATTACAACAACAATAATACTAAGCATGTACAATTGTCGATACAATTTATTGTCTTCAATATGTTTCACTAATGCACTTAAAGAACATTGAAGTCTATTCACGTGTGCTATATCAACTTTAGCAGCAAAACATAGTTGATCCTTCATTTTAAATTTGCTCAAGGATATCACATATCTTGCATATACTTCATCCCTTTCCAGACAGAGCCGTGATCCTCTCGTGATTTCCACCGCAATATTTGGTGCTCTCGTATTATTGCTACAAACTCCACTATCAACTTCTAATTGGGTAAACATTCTACTCGTCATCAACAAAAATATATATCCAAATGAGTAAAGTCATACTGTTCTCAATCCTTTAAATTGTATTCACAGACTAATAAAAACTATAGCAAAAATCCCTTCCTCATATTCTCTGCAATCCTTCCTGCAGTACTTCCTGTTTCCCATTCCTGGATCCATAAAAGTGAGAAAAATCCTGTTTTTTCATTCTCACTGACAAAAACCATAAGACCTCCATAAATTGCTGTAGTCGTCGGAGATATTATGTAATCAATTGACAAAAACCATAAAACAGACATAAATTGCTGTTGACATCCGTGAAAAACATCAAATAAATTGACCAACACTCATAACCATCCAAGAAACATCCATCAAAGTGAGAAAAATCTTGTTTTTTCATTCTTACTGACAAAAAACCATAAAACATGCATAAATTATGTAAAAAGCTGTAGGTGGCAGCACGGTTTTCTCGTGGGAGTCAATAAGGGGGTTCTACTCATGGCATCGAAATCATGGCATCGATCTTTTCGGTGTCATGATTTGCTAAGGAAATAACTTGGAACGCCTTCCCCGGGCCCTGGGGGGTAGTATTGATACTGGAGTTTTTCTTATCTTACCTTTGAGCTATTTTTAACAAAATTTCTATTTCAAAATTTTCATCAGATGGGTTTGGAAAAACAAGGCGTTCCCCTGGACCCTGGGGGGTTGCGTCAACTCCGGAGTTTTTGTATTATGATCTTCGAACTATTTTTAAAAAAATTGCTATCTACAAATTTTTATCGGATATATTCGGGGAAAAAAGAGCAAGAAGGGGGGGGGGGTCTGGTTACCCTCCAATATATTTTGAATCTTAAGAAGTGAAATAGAACTTCCAATTTTCAATCAAATGAGCCCACTCTGAAGTTCATACAAGCATTCCTTACATACAAACCATACATATGAGCCCTCTTTGAAGTTTATACGAGTATCCCTTCCATCTGAACCATATTTGCCCCCGGGGAATATCTTACAAGGCTTGTTCCCGGGCATTCTGGGGTTGTGTTGACACCGGAGTTTTTGTTATAGGATCATTAAACCATTGTTAACAAAATGACTATCTCAAAATTTGTATCGAATGAATTTGGGAAAAAAAAAAGGGCGTAAGGGGGGTATACACTATTTTAAAATGATAAAATAACCTAAAACTGAGTAAAAAATTAGAATTTTCAGGGAATTCTTATGATTAAAAATTAAAATTATTGCTCGGACACCATAAATATTTTACAGTCTGCCGTTAAATGAATTTTATTTATATTTTCTAGAAACTATTCTAGTTCAGCTGAATAATCAGATAATTCGTCATGTTATGTTTAACTGTTTTTAAGCTTGGACAAATCATTGCATCAAAAATACATGCAAGATGAAAAGTATAGATTATGCAACCCGTGTAAATTGTAAAGAGTATATGCTGTACAAATTGAAGGTTGTAGTTCCTGTCTTGAAGGGGTTTGTGACTCTCATAATAGAGGAAACCTATGCTCTAATTGCCACAATGATAAAAGCAATCAGTGGAAGAATACATATCCTGGTATGATTGGAAAGAATCCTAAACGTGATTTTAGTTTATTGCTAAGAGACTGGTATCGTCTTGGCTTTACATTGTTTGGGAGGAGGATCCAGTTCTACGATTCAACTGTTGGAACAACAAAAGAATTTGGTTTCTACGTCATCGTTGTGAAGACAATGTCTACTATGATTATAAGCCTACTTATTTTTATTTGATTGTTACAGAATATGACTAACCGCTTGAGGACACTTTATGTGACATTGCTTTAAATAAGCAAATTGAAACATGTGAATTTTAACAAAATGAATGAAAATAGTATCATTGACTATACAAAGAGATATGATAATAGTGAAGTTACATTATACTGTAAAAAATGTGACCTTGACATTGCAGCACATCAAGATTATACACCAAATTTAGAAATCACACCCGATGGTAGTATTCTACTAGACTTTGTACCATGAACACAACCCAAATAACCAGGGTATTCAATATTGATTCATACACGTCCCAGTACAAGTCCTATTGCATACCATCAGACTTCGTTGAAAAAATTCAAAGTGTTAATAATAAAATAATCCTTGTTAATAGCAGTCCATCAACTTTGAAGACAGGTCATTGGCTATGCTTCTTTTAAACAGCGAACAATATTGAATTTTTTTATCCTCTTGGTCTATTATATAAATTCTGCACTTATTGAGAGTAGCGGGAAAACTATTATTCAAAATCCGACTGTGACTATAACATGTGCCTTTAAGGCACAACTCTTTTTTATGCTCAGATGACGTGGCTATACCTACAAGCAGTTTCTCAGAATTTACATTGACTTTCCTCGATTGAACGGCGTTCTAGTGGAAATATACTTTCAAGTGTGTTTAATATTGATTTTAGTGCCCAACGAATAAAATATTCTAAAAATGTATGTAAAATTGTTTATTAACATAAATAATGTGTACACATGATAAAACGACTTTTCTACTATTTAGCTTTCTTCTTCTACTACGTATAAGTATTTGTCGATAACAAATAATGCAGGCAGATCATCTGAATTTAGTGTGTACTGATCTTGATGTGCTGCAATGTCAAGGTCATATTTTCTACAGTATAATGTAACTTCACTATTATCATATCTCTTTGTACCTAACTTAACTTAACCTAGCCTAACCTAACCTAACCATACTCGCCGGAAAATCCCCCCAGGTCCACTTTGTTCATGATAAGTTAACCTAACCTAACCTAACTTAAACATGGAGAAATGTTTCTATTTATTTATTAATATTTATTAATACCTAACCTAACCTATTGTTTTTGGAGGTTAGATGAACGAGCTTGAACGATTTTCTTTAATAATAGAACGAGGCACTCATTTTCAAATTTAAAAATTTGAGGGGTAGATCCGTAAGACAAAGGAGCTAAAATTTAATTTAAAATTAGAATAGACCTTTAAATTTTTTCATCTCTTTTGGAAAAAACCAGACCTGAAGTGCAACCTTTTTATTTTCTTGGAAAAATTAGAAGAGAACTTGAACATTTTTCACTTCATTGAGAAAATTTAGAATTAAAGTGGAACTTTTTATCTTCTTGGTGAATATTCACGATCAATGTATAATTTTTTTCCTCTCTTTGTGAAAAATCGGAAGTAAATTTAAGAAAAATTAGAAATAAAGTGAAACTTTTTATCTCCATGGAAAATAAACACAATTATAGTATAACTTTTCCTATCTTCTACGGAAAAAATTAGAACTGAACTTTAAATTTTTTATGTCTTTGAGAAATTAAGAACTGAAATGGAAGGTGGAGCTCCTTATCTTCATGAAGAATATTCACGATCAAAGTATAACTTTTCTATCTTCTATGAAAATTTAGAACAGAACTTTAAATTTTTTATGTCTTTGAGAAATTAAGAACTGAAATGAAAGCTTTTTCATTTTCATTGGTAAATTTCAGAATTGAGCTAACTTTTTTCTCTTCTTTAGGAAAATTCAGAAGAGAACTTGAACATTTTGCACTTCTTCGAGAAAACTCAGAATTAAAGTGGAGTTCCTTATCTTCCTGGTGAATGTTCACGATCAAAGTATAAATTTTTCTATCTTTTGTGAATAATTTGGAACAGAACTTTTAAATTTTTTCATCTGTTTGTGAAAAGTCGGAACTGAATTTAAGAAAATCTAGAAATAAAGTGAAACTTTTTATCTTTATGGAAAATAATCACAATCATAGTATAACTTTTCCTATCTTCTACGGAAAAGTTTAGAACTGAACTTTAAATTTTTATGTCTTGGTGAACTTAAAACTGAAGTGGAAGCTTTTTATTTTCTCTGGAGAAATTAGAATTGAATTGTGTTCTTTGGTAAAATTCCGAAGATAACTTGAACTTTTCTATCTTCTATGAAAAATTTGGAACAGTATTTTAAATATTTTCATCTCTTTGAGAAAAATCTGAACTGAAGTGGAAAATTTTTATATTATTTGGGAAAATAGAATTGATCAATAACTTATTTCATTTTCATAGAGAAAATTCAGAATCGAAGTTGAACTTTTCTTCTTCTGGGAAAATATTTGGAACAGAACTTTAAATTTTTCATCTCTTTGAGAAAAGTCGGAACTGAATTTAAGTTTTAGAATTAAAGTGAAACTTTTTATCTTCATGGAAAATAATCACAATCATAGTTCAACTTTTCCTATCTTCTACGGAAAAATTTATAAGCTTTTTGTATTCTCTGGAGAAATTAGAATTGAATTGTGATCTTTGGTAAAATTCAGAAGAGAACTTGAACTTTTCTATCTTCTATGGAAAATTTGGAACAGTAATTTAAATTTTTTCATCTCTTTGAGAAAAATCTGAAATGAAGAGGAAAATTTTTATATTATTTTGGGAAAATAGAATTGATCAATAACTTATTTCTTTTTCATTGAGAAAATTCAGAATCGTAGTTGAACTTTTCTTCTTCCGGGAAAATATTCACAACTATGGTATAGCTTTTTCTATCTACTAGGGAAAAATTTAGAATAGAACTTTAAATTTCTTTATGTCTTGGTGAATGTAAAACTGAAGTGGAAATTTTTATTTTCTCTGGAGAAATTAGAATTGAATTGTGTTCTTTGGTAAAATTCAGAAGAGAACTTGAACTTTTCTATCTTCTAGGAAAAATTTGGAACATTGTTTTAAGTTTTTTCATCTCTTTGAGAAAAATCTGAAATGAAGTGGAAAATTTGGTATCTTTGGTAGAAAACTTGCTAGATCGAATAGAAAAAGTGTTATCACTGATGAAAAATGTTATTTCTAAGAGAAAATTTGTGTGTGTTCAGTAAAAGTATGTTAGGATTAAGGTAAAATGTCCTTACCTTGATGAGAAGGTTTGTTAGTGTTAAGCAAAACTTGCTACTTCTGACAGAAAAGTTGTTATCAAAGTAAAAAAAAATATTACTTCTAAGAAAAAAATTTGGTATCTTTGGTAGAAAACTTGCTAGTTCTAACCGAAAAAGTGTTATCATTGATGAAAAATATTATTTCTAAGAGAAACTTGTGTGTGTTCAGTAAAAGTATGTTAGTATTAAGGAAGAATGTGTTACTTTGATGAGAAGGTTTGTTAGTGTTAAGCAAAACTTGCTACTTCTGACAGAAAAGTTCTTATCACAGTTAAAAAATGTTACTTCTAAGAAAAAATTTGTATCTTTGGTAGAAAACTTGCTAGTTTGAACCAAGAAAGTGTTATTATTGATGAAAAAAATTATTTCCAAGAGAAATTTGTGTGTGTTCAGTAAAAGTATGTTAGTATTAAGGTAAAATGTCGTTACTTTGATGAGAAGGTTTGTTAGTGTTAAGCAGAACTTGCTACTTTTGACAGAAAAGTTGTTATCATAGTAAAAAATGTTACTTCTAAGAAAAAATTTGGTATCTTTGGTAGAAAACTTGCTAGTTCGAACTGAGAAAGTGTTATCATTGATGAAAAATATTATTTCTAAGAGAAATTTGTGTGTGTTAAGTAAAAGTATGTTAGTATTAAGGTAAAATGTCGTTACTTTGATGAGAAGGTTTATTAGTGTTAAGCAGAACTTGCTACTTCTGACAGAAAAGTTATTATCACAGTAAAAAATGTTACTCCTAAGAAAAAATTTTGTATCTTTGGCAGAAAACTTGGTAGTTCGAACAGAAAAATTATTATCATTGATGAAAATATAATTTCTAAGAGAAATTTGTGTGTGTTCTGTAAAAGTATGTTAGTTTTATGGTAAAATGTCGTTACTTTGATGAGAAGGTTTGTTAGTGTCAAGCAGAACTTGCTACTTCTGACAGAAAAGTTGTTATCAAAGTCAAAAAATGTTACTTCTAAGAAAAAATTTGGTATCTTTGGTAGAAAACTTGCTAGTTCGAACCGAGAAAGTGCTATCATTGATGAAAAATATTATTTCTAGGAGGAATTTGTGTGTGTTCAGTAAAAGTATGTTAGTATTAAGGTAAAATGTCGTTACTTTGATGAGAAGGTTTTGTTAGTGTTAAGCAGAACTTGCTACTTCTGACAGAAAAGTTGTTATCACAGTAAAAAAAAAGTTACTTCTAAGAAAAAAATTTTGTATCTTTGGTAGAAAACTTGCTAGTTCGAACCGAGAAAGTGATGAAAAATAGTATTTCTAAGAGAAATTTTGTGTGTTCAGTAAAAGTATGTTAGTATTAAGGTAAAATGTCGTTACTTTGATGAGAAGGTTTGTTAGTGTTAAGCAGAACTTGCTACTTCTGACAGAAAAGTTGTTATCACAGTCAAAAAAAATGTTACTTCTAAGAAAAAATTTGGTATCTTTGGTAGAGAACTTTGTAGTTCGAAAAGAAAAAGTGTTATAATTGATGAAAAATATTATTACTAGAGAATTTTGTGTGTGTTCAGTAAAAGTATGCTAGTATTAAGGAAAAATGTCGTTACTTTGATGAGAAGGTTTGTTAGTGTTAAGCAGAAATTGCTACTTCTGACAGAAAAGTTGTTTTCACAGTCAAAAAAAATGTTACTTCTAAGAAAAAATTTGGTATCTTTGGTAGAAAACTTGGTAGTTTGAACAGAAAAAGTGTTATCATCGATGAAAAATATTATTTCTAAGAGAAATTGGTGTGTGTTCAGTAAACATTTGGTGGTATTAAAGAAGATTGTTATTAATTTGATGCACAGATTTAAGATACTTGTGATTTTATTAATAATATTTGATTTTTGTTCTGAAATAATGTAAAAAAAAAAAGTCTTTTGAAAAGTACTATTTGGTGATGGGATATTCAAAAAGCCATAAAGTAAAGTTGTGGGTGAAAAGGATGAGTACTTCAAGTTTTAAAATTTTTTTAGGAGGTACATTACGTAAAGAACTCGTTCTGAAAGAATATAAAAAAGTCTTTTGAAAAGTACTGCATGGTGATGGGATATTCAAAAAGCCATAAAGTAAAGTTGTGGGTGAAAAGGATGAGTACTTCAAGTTGTAAAATTGGTTTAGGCGGGACATTACGTAAAGAACTTGTTCTGAAATAATATTAACTTTTCTTTTGAAAAGTACTGATTGGCGTTGGGGTATTCAAAAAGTCGTTAGGTAAAGTTGTGGTGAAAAGGATGAGTACATCAACTTGTAAAATGGGTTTATAAGGGAATATTAAGAAAGGAACTTGTTCTGAAAAGATATAATAAAGCCTTTTGAAATGTGGGGGGCCCTTCTATGTCTGAAGTGAACATAAAAAAGTATTAAAAAATGGGGGGGGGGCCTTTGGGTCACCGGGGGACCTTTGGGGGCCAGGGGGTTCCTTCGGGGTTGGGGTAGGTGGATTGGGGCCCTTTGGGGTTGGGGTAGAGGACCTCACAACACTGTTCAAATAGAACTTGTGTATTATAACGACCACAGAGTCCCACCCTCAAATCCTCTTCTAAATCATCTTCTAAAATCATCTTTTAAAATTTCTCTAACTGTTTCGCCCAAATCATCTTCTAAAATGTCTCAAAACAGTTTCGCCCCAAATAATCCCTAAACGTAATTTCTGCGTGTTCCTTTTTTTTTTTTTGGCATCCCTGCGCTGTCACATTTGAAATTTCTAGGAAACCCTTTCTCGCGTTAATCTCTTCATCTCTAAGATCAATATATCTCTTCCCCACCGTTAATGCGCATGTGCAAACTTCGCCCGGAGACAATTCTCCTGGACGAACACCAACAAATCAATTGATCTTGAAAGCGAATGTGCAAACTTTGCCCGGAGACAATTTTCCTGGACGAACACCAACAAATCACAACGAGAACACCGTGCTGCCACCTAGGGATTCTATGCCCATATATGGTGTGGGGTCAGAGTTAGACTAAATTGTAGATGGCAGTATGGTGTTCTCGTAGTAACTCATGATAGGTCCCTATTTATGTAACTGCATTGATTTGGCACACTTGGTTATTTCAGTGATTAAGGTAGGATTACTTGGTTTATGCAGAATGGAAAGGCCGTATCCAGGATTTTTATTTCAAGGTGGGGTTATCTTTCTCCGGAGAGGGAGAGGGTTGCAAAAAAAATCAACAAAATTTGTTTATATATTTTAGTTACTTTTTACAAACCGTACAAAAATTGGGTGGAGGCTCAAACTGGGTACCCTCCCTGGATTCCACCTCACACAGTCACTTGAGGCACCGCTTCGCTGAGGCTTATACATAAATACTATCCTTAAATACTGTCTTTGAAAACCTTAAGCTAATCCTCAACTATATTTAGTGTTGATTTCACTACAAAAATTACATTTTGACCTTGTTTGGTACCTTTCTCTAGGATGAAGACAATTACGTCAGCTCTCAAATAATTCGGGATCGCTGGCATAGACTAAATTGAATACTATTCTATCTTCCAACCAGAATTGTTCACCCCCCAGCCTTCTTTAGGGTTTCAGGAAAAACGAAATCTCTTGTTTTCTGAGGTAATTGTACCGTGAGCAAAATGCGATATATTTAAAATAAAAAGATTCTTTCCTTCTAAAGATGATTCGGACAGAAATTAAACGTCCCCTAATTGAGTTCAAATACCGCTTCCAAGATTCTAAATTCTTAATCAGCAAAAAGAGAATTGCATTCTAGCTTCAGTCAAACAACGACGCTAGTCGGTTTGAATTTCGATAAGATAATTAGTAACAAAAAAAATGCTACGCACAATATTTCTGAGGAAGTTTAAACTATAAGAGCCGTGTGAACGTTTGAATCATCAAAAATATTTAAGACGTATTATTGGACGAGGGTTCGCTTCCTTGGGCCAGGTGAGCCAATTGCGAGCCAGTACTTACAGCGCAGGACGAAAGAACTGCGTTTGGTAGTGGGGTAAAAGTGCTTTTTGAAGGTATTCGTATTTGAGAATCAGGACCGCTTAGACAGAATTACTCGGCGTACGATCTGGGCAATTCTTTGATTTGTTATATCTCAGTCACTGTTATTGTCATTTGAAGTGACTCATTGCTGTTCACCTAAATATGTAAGTCTCAATAAATCTATTGTCTTTTACCTGTGTTTATTTCATTTTATGTGTCTATATCTACCCTAATGACAGCTAATTAGTTCGCATGTCTCCAAAGGCACCTTCCCAAGGAATCTTATCTTCAGATAGCTCGAAGAGAAGAGGTCACATTATATGGCTACACATGTTATTTTCTCTCAATAATTGAGGGTGGCGCGGTCATAAAGTTACTTCACTCCCCATTGCTGTGGCGCGAGGCTTGTTGGCACAATCTTTAGCGCTATAAGCGGCGCTATCGGAGAAACTTATAAGGTGTAAGTTCGCAGTTTTAAGGTATAATTTTTTGACTTGACGCGATCAATCTTCATTACCGCTATTAGGACGGCGAAAAAACTTTTATTGCTACAAATGGCACGGTCGGAAATTGGAGGAAAAACTTGCGAACTAATTACGCTATAAACCTTATAATTTGAATTTAATTATTGGAGAGATACAGACATATAAGTAAAGTGATTATGCCTATTGCCGCTAAGCTATTACAGGGAAACCCTTTAGAATATCTCATAGGAGATAATAGCCTCCCCCAAAATAGGTTAAGTGAAAAAATAAATTTATTTTGAGTTGGTTCAATGCTTGTATACATATATACTATATTTTTATTTTCTTTCAGTTTTAACTGGTGGAAGTTGGGAAAACTGGGTAGAGTTGACTAAATAAAAATTGTAAATTGAAACAGAAATGGCTTTGTCAAAACAAGAAGGTAAATGAACTTCGCTTTTAGCGGCGCTCGAATTAGCAAAACTTCGAGCAGCTTTGCTTGAACTTTGGCTATTAGAAATAAATTTGTATCCCCTCAAAGAGTTGGGTACAATAGAAAAAATGGAGAAAAGGCTCAATGAAGAATTGTAAATGATGAAAAAAATAGTATTCAGTTTTTAACAAGTAGAAGCAAATGTTTAATTATTATTTTTTTTTAGTGTTAGTAATAAATGCAATGTAGTAGTGCCGTATATTACTAAATAATAAAGTATTTGTACCGTGAATTGAAAGAATAAAATAAAAGATAATACGTAAAAAAAACAAAATCTAGCTGGACCGATGAAACGTTGTTAGAAACAGAAGAATTTTAAGCATAATAGTAGCAAATGGGGTCCTAATTCAGCCTTACTACAGGTACAGGCTATATAAACTTATTGTTCAAGGATAACACTGCTACAATTTAGCAAAGGAAGCACATAAATTGTGGTCCGAACAATTATAGGTTAGAAGCTGCCATTTCCGAGTGTTTTAGGAGTAGAGATGCTTCGAAAAAATGGCATTTTACGACGTAATAAGCAATAGAATTACCTTTGTCAAAGCTAACAAATACTAGGTTAGTTATGTAGTTTCACAAGCAAAGGGAAGGAAAAGATATCTAAATATATAATTAAATTACTTGAGGAAAGGGATGAAATAAAAACGAGAAAAGTAACCTTATAAGTAAGAAAACAAAAGTGGAAGCTTAGCAAAAGTCGCCGAAGGAAGCAAAAAAAGAGTTTACCCAGCTGTGACTGGAACTCTGCATAAGGCGAGAAATTCGGCGAAAGAAACTGTTAATCACAGAAAATGGAGGCATGGGGATAAGTCTTAAAAGGGTCTCCTTTACCTACACAGATGACCTTCATATGAATAATGGTGTTAGAAAAAATTCAAATTCTGAATTAGCTCCGCAAAATGAGTCACAAGAAAGTTCAAATTTGAATTTTAAACCATGGCTGCTTTAGAGCCATGTAGATGTAAAACAAGCCAGTGTTCATGCTTATTTACAAAGAATATTAGCCCACATTAGGACAAACAGAGAAGGCAATGCATCCTTTTGGGATAGCTGATATTGATAATTCTGGTCCGCTCTTACGGTTACTCAATGACAAATCATCCTCAAGTCTAGTCTGATTATAAAATCAGTAGAGTTTAGTCGAATATCAGATAGATTTTATATCAGATAAATGCGATCTGATAGTAGAAATCAAATTGAGTGAAGCCAATAATCCCTTATATCCCAATTAGTCGACAAATAGATTGTGCCTAGAAAGCCAACAGAAACCTTATCACGGAAACAATTACACAGGGCGTTAATAGGTGACATGTAACTTTTAAATAGGTGCAGTGAAACTAATTAAATTACACATATTTAGAATCAGCATTAAAAGGCGATTCTTTTTATATGTATATTGAAAAATTATAATTCGGAGGAATAAGTTAAAAAAAAAGGATAACAGTATAATTATGTGCTGCTAGCTTACTTATTTATGTGTGCTGCTTACTTGAAAAATACAATGGAAAATTAGATTGTATAGCGATTATTAACTAAGCTTTAAAGGTATATCTCAACCGGTCATAAAGGCATATAACAACCAAAATAAAGCTTGGAAGTCCCAACTTTACTTCCATAACCTATCTAATCCTAATATATCTATTCTGTTTTACGCCTAAAAACCAATTTTCTTTGGCCAATGCCACAAAAAACGGTTATATAAAAAAAATAATAATAATACGAGTGATGTCAAAACATTGGTGATCAGAGAGAAAGGTTGGAACAGAAATTAACCAAAGGTAGGAAGCTCGTGGTCGACTGAGAACAACAAGTGATGATGGACCACGTTTTGTGGGAAGCCTGGGGAGGAACTCAAGGCCCACGCGGCGTTTAAATTGCTGGGCTTTGGCGATCTCCTTGATTTCTATGAAAAATCCACCCAGGTCCTAACAAAAATTGATGTCATCAAAAACAAAAAAATACCAGTACAGAAGCGTCTAATTATGAGCTGATCACGTTCGTATATATGAACAGGGTCATAAGGATCATGAATTCCGCTCCCTTGGATCCTATTCATAATTACGAACACTATCATGATTTCTGTTCCAAGAGAAACTGTTGGAACTTTGTCTTGTTAAAATAAAACAGAAAGAATAGACCCAAGTTACAAAATAGATTACTATTACAAAATGTGGGTACGATAACCATAAAACAAGGGTGTCGACTCGTAACTAAAGAGTCAACCGTCCGAACGCCATTAATTACCACGAGCACAAAGATAATAAGTCCCAAAATAATTAACTTCAAGGCGATCAACCTGTCGTACACTATTCCCAATATAGAAAACGAGGAAATAAAAACCTCGATATGGTCAAAAATAGAAAAGAACAAAGGGACAATAACGCTTACAAAAATAAGAGAAGCATTAGATTCGCAGATTCCCCTATTTACAAATGAAGACCAGAGATTAACGTATGTGGATAATAAGTACGGATTGCTCTCAACCAATTTCTGGTGGAACATACTATTGGCCGTATGTTTCGTATTCGCAACTTCCCTGACCATAAGAACCCTATTGACTTTTAATTACGGAAAAATCCTAATACTAAGAAGACGAAAACCAAGAGAAGAACACGTGGAAACAGCTGAAATGCAGAGGTTAAACCCGGAGCCCCATGAGAATGTCTAAGCCAAGAAATAGGCAAGACATTAGAAAACGAGTGGGTATAGAGGTCTCCATTCGTCCTTGTTATGTCTTGTTCCCTCATTGTAGTATCGTTTACGTAAAACCGTGTGGTTATGACGCTGCAACATGCGTTTCTTAAACAGCACGGACTTGCGTGAACAATGCAGGCATGAAACATGTTGTAAAATTAGACCTCAAAAGTAACCATGTAGCATAAACTCTGTTTAAATGATTATTTTAAATCTGATGTAAAATTACTCAAAACTGAGTGTTTAAAGAGTGTTAAACACGATAAATCTTATTTCGCTAGAAAAAACCGAAAAAGAAAGATCCGCAAAAAGTCGAGGAAAAAGTAACAACACAATCGGGTAGAACGGTTAAAAAACCCGATAGATGGAATTACACTTAATCAGTAAAGGATTAAATGATTTTAATGGATAGGCGTCATAAAGTAATAATAATTTAAAAACTTTTAATTTACGAGTAAAAATCATACAATTATAAAACTGCTGCAGAGAAATTCTGCTCAACATATATCAATTCCCAAAAACTAATTCTAATTAAAAAGTCACATTGCATATAATTCGAATAATTTCCTTAACATAAAAAGTCTACCCCTACCATTCCGGTACGATGTATCCAGTCCAGCTGAAAGAAGCCGTGATAGGAAGTACTAAGCGAGAAATATTCATACACCTTAGAAATGATCTTTGGTTATTTTTTGTTCCAAGAGAAACTGTTGGAACTTTGTCTTGTTATAATAATACAGAAAGAATATACCTAAGTTACAAAACAGAATTAATGTTACAAAATGTTGGTACGATAACAATAAAACAAGGATGTCGACTTGTAACTAAAGAGTCAAGTGTTCGAACGCCGTTAATTACCACGAGCACAAAGATAATAAGTCCCAAAATAACCAACTTCAAGGCAATTAACCTGTCGTACACTATTCCCAATATAGAAAATGTGGAAATGAAAACCTCGATATGGTCCAAAATAGAAAAAAATAAAGGGGCATTAAGGCTTACAAAAAATAAGAGAAGCATTAGATTCCCAGATCCTCCTATTTACAAATGAAGACCAGAGATTAACGTATGTGGATAATAGATACGGATTGTTCTCAACCAATTTCTGGTCGAAAATACTACTAACCGTATGTTTCGTATTCGCGACTTCCCTGACCATAAGAACCTTGTTGACTTTTAATGATGAAAAAATCCTGAGACTAAGAAGGTGAAAACCAAGAGAAGAACACGGGGAAACGGCCGAAATGCAGAAGTTAAACCCGGAACCCCAAGAGAACGTCTAAGCCAAGAAAAAGGGAAGACATTAGAAAACGAGTGGGTATAGAGGTCTCCACTCGTCTTTGCTATGTCTTGTTCCCTCATTGTAAGGTTGTTTACGTAAAACCGTGTGGCTATGACGCTGCAACATGCGTTTTTCTTGAACAGCACGGACGTGCGTGAACATGAAGGCATGAAAAATGTTGTAAACTGAGACCTCAGATTTAACAATGTAGGGTAACTTATGTTTAAAGGATATTTTTGAATCTAAGGGAGAATTAAATGAGTATTGAAGAATTAAATAAGCCTTTTATCGTTGTTTCCTTTCTCAAAACAAAAATTTGAAGACATCTCTGTTTTAGATATCCCAATGGGAATTATATGTATATGAAACCAACATGATAATAATGTCGTTTATTAAAACCAATGTTAAGTAGTAATATAATGTATCTTTTTATATTGTCTTGTAGGGTAATCTTCACCGTAAAATGCACCTAATCGTATTGTTTATTATATATCATGACTATTTGTTTTAAAGAACGTGTTATTCTGCCTCGTTATTTTCATTAGAGGGAGTGGATTGACATATTGGAAATCGATCATTACAATGCGTTGGCCAGTAAAGATACAACCTAGTAGCATCTACTTTCATCATACCTCAACCAACGAAGAGTAATCACCATACACTCCAGGCAATTTTCATCCCAGCTTCGTCTACGAAAACAACAGTTACCTTTGATCATTGTTTCTTCGACCACAAACCATATTACGTATCAGGTAACATTATATTTGAATCTCAGTATCCAGTGCTTTATCGAACTATATAATCACATAAATGCTGAGAACCCCATCGATCAGTACAAGATATAAATACATAGATATCGCCTTTGACAATCATTATGGACCCCAGAACCATTTGACTGTATAGTGATGATATTTGATGATCCCGAAAATTATTTATACAACGCAGATTCACGCGTCGAATCCCTTTCGACCATCTCTCAGAATCCATCCTATTCCCTCTGTTTGGAAAGTTCATATATCTATTATGCCATAAATGTAAGAGATAATTTCTGAAAAAAGGACCTAGAAACCAAAATTAACCCCAGTGATCAAGCCAGTGACAATATGCCCCTCCCACAAGTTAAAGACAATATGTTGAAGGAGTCACTATAGTTTGATGTCAACCCGTCCAAATCCAAACTTCAATTCCCCCGTGATTAACCTAAAAATCACCGCAAAGGTTAATAGACGCAAGCCATGAGCTAACAAGTTTATAAGAGACACAAAAGAACAATTTTATACGAGAATACATTCTCTATGTGCCTCAAAATATCCAAAAAATAAGGCACCCTAGGAAACTATCGAAAAGCAGGTGAGAATGAACTCTGATGGCATATTCCCACGCCTGTAGTTGGAAGCATCATTTCCCAGTTGACAACTAGAGAAAGCCTGTCGTGTGAACACAATCGTGCTTGAACTGTCCCATGAAGAACCATGACATAAGGGCTTCAAAAATTTTGCCGAGACGAAAAGAGTGAAGGAAAATAATTTACAACAGAAGGATTGAGTACGCTAAAAAGACTCGAAGGTACTGAAATAGATGTGAATTTACATATGTTATTTCTTAATAACTTTGATAACTCAAAAATCCCAATATCCCATCATAACGTTGCGTATTAAAACATCCCCAGTGAAAGTGTTTTAATTTTACCAGTGAATATGGTAAACCCAATATTGTCTGTTTTAAATCGTTTTTGTATGTAGTATTAGATGTCCAGATAAAGTTATGTGTAGCGTTGTCGAGCTATTCAATTAATGTAGCGTAGATAGAAAGTAGTGTGCCATATAAACAGCAAAAAAAAAAAAACCTTGTAAAAAGTGAATTCAAAGAAAAAAAACTTTAGTATAGTAGTTAGCCTAGAACCATGAATAATCTTAGTCCGGTAGATGAATTTTAGATAGGGATGTAGAATAAAATAAGAAAAGTAATAGAGAAAATTTTTAGCACTCCTGATTAAGCCATAACATAAATAAAAAATCATTATTTAGAAGAAATAGTTAATAAAATGCAAACATTTCATAAGCCCAAAGGCAAGCAAGTGATAATGACGGGACGTCATTAATTAATGGGTCGGGTAATATGTACCGTGAGCAAAATGCGATATATTTAAAATACAAAGATTCTTTCCTTCTAAAGATGATTCGGACAGAAATTAAACGTCCCCTAATTGAGTTCAAATACCGCTTCTAAGAGTCTAAATTCTTAATCAGCAAAAAAAGAAATTGCATTCTAGCTTCAGTCAAACAACGACGCTAGTCGGTTTGAATTTCGCTAAGATAATTAGTAACAAAAAAAAAATGCTACGCACAACATTTCTGAGGAAGTTTAAACTATAAGAGCCGTGTGAACGTTTGAATCATCTAAAATATTTAAGACGTATTATTGGACTAGGGTTCGCATCCTTGGGCCACGTGAGCCAATTGCGAGCCAGTCCTTACAGCGCAGGACGAAAGAACTGCGTTTGGTAGTGGGGTAAAAGTGCTTTTTGAAGGTATTAGTATTTGAGAATCAGGACCGCTTAGACAGAATTACTCGGCGTACGATCTGGGGAATTCTTTGATTGTTATATCTCAGTCACCGTTATTGTCATTTGAAGTGACTCATTGCTGTTCACCTAAATATGTAAGTCTCAATAAATCTATTGTTTTTTGCCTGTGTTTATTTCATTTTATATGTCTATATCTACCCTAATGACAGCTAATTAGTTCGCATGTCTCCAAAGGCACGTTCCCAAGGAATCTGATCTTCAGATAGCTCGAAGAGAAGAGGTCACATTATATGGCTACAAATGTTATTTTCGCTCAATAATGGAGGGTGGCGCGGTCATAAAAGTACTTCACTCCCCATTGCTGTGGCGCGAGGCTTGTTGGTACAATCTTTAGCGCTATAAGCGGCGCTATCGGAGAACTTATAAGGTGTAAGATCGCAGTTTTAAGGTATAATTTTTGACTTGACGCGATCAATCTTCATTACTAGAGGAACCTGCCCCATATACCTACTAGAGGAACCTGCCCCATAAACGACAATCCATGAAAAAATTTTCCCAGGCTAGTTATGCAGCTTATATACCGTCGTTTAGAGGACTAAATAAATAGATCCTCTTATAAGCCTAGGCTAATAAGTCAGATCAAGGTGTAGCTTCTGCCCGGGAGAGGGTGGGTTACAATGAAAACTCATACTGAACTTCTATTTTATGATAGTAAAGAAGGTGGATTTAGAAGTAAGATCTAATATATTGAAAAAGGCTCTTGGAAATGTACACATCGCCCGTCGCTCTCTTGTCCAAAGAGATAAGTCGTAACAAAGTAGGTGACCGGAAGGTCCATCTTGAAAGAGGGGAGGGAGTTTGAATAAACATCTTATTTACATTAAGAAGATACTTTAGAGTACTCCTCAAACTTTGGTTTATATCATTATTTAAAATAATATTATATAAGTAAAAGAATTGAACTTTATTCGCAAAAAAGTACTGAGAAGGAAAGTTTCGTTAATTTCAAAGAAGTTATTTATTATACCTTTTGTATCAGGGTTTATTTAATTTTGACCACCATTGTCAAATCCCGAAATAAGGTGATCTATGTTAATTAAAGATGACTGTTTCATAATTCTCTTTAAGATTAATGTCGGTGTAAAAAATATTTCGTACCTATATATCTGGTTGGCAGAAGACTCCTTCAGGGTACTCCGCAAGGAAGATTTTCTAGGGGACGAGCTCTAGAAAAAATTATATCAAATCACCATCAGTGATGTGAATAGGCTTAAAAGTTGCCAGGGTGTAATAATCAGGTTCACTTAAATAATAATTTAAATTTGATTAATTGAATCTAGCCGGTGCTTATTATTAATATCTAGCAGTCATAATGATAAAATTAGTATATATAAAAATATAATAGAACTTATTCTAAAAATTTTGGAAGGAATTCGGCAAAACTTGCCTCCGCCGGTTTAACAAAAACATCGCTTCCTAATTTTAGGAGGTCGGGCCTACCCACTGATTAATTAAAGGGCCGTGGTATATTGACCATGCGAAGGTAGCATAATCATTAGCCTTTTGATTTGAGGCTGGAATGAATCGTCTGACGAGAGGCAACCTGTCTCCTTAATTAACTTGAATTTAATCTTTAAGTGAAAAAGCTTAAATATTCTTGGAGGACGATAAGACCCTATAGATCTTTACATCCGGGTCTTTTATCTAACGGTGGGTAATCGAGTGAAAGAAGAGGATATTTGGTTGGGGCGACGTCGAGAGGAGAATAAACACTCGAGAATATACATACATTAATAAATGATCATTGATCCTTAGATGAATACAGAGTAAGTTACCTTAGGGATAACAGCGTAATTCTTTTTGAGAGCTCAAATCGACAAAAGAGTTTGCGACCTCGATGTTGGTTCAGGGATCCTATTCGGTGCAGCAGCTTAGTTAGGTAGTCTTTTCGACTATTAAACCCCTACGTGATCTGAGTTCAGACCGGCGTAAGCCAGGTTAGTTTCTACCCCCAAGACAAATTCACCCGGGATAGTACGAAAGGACCTCCCGGGGTTTTATATCAACTTGGCAGATAAATGCATTAGATTTAGGATCTATTTATGAGGATACCTTAGTTGATAGCATGGGCATAGATGATTTATTTTATTTTTCTCCAAATAATTATGGTGTTAGTTTCAGTCGCTTTTTTAACACTACTAGAACGAAGGGTATTAGGTTATATTCAATTACGTAAGGGTCCTAATAAGGTGGGGTTCGGCGGGCTACTTCAGCCATTCTCCGATGGAATCAAACTTTTCTGCAGGGAAGTCTCACTCCCATTAGTTTCTAATTTTATACCTTATCTTGTGGCTCCCATGTTTAGCCTATTTGTTTCTTTTTTTTCTTATGGACATTAATTCCATTCACATCTTACGGTGCGAAATTTAGCCTATCATTTCTCTTGGTTATTTGTGCTATAAGAGTGGGAGTCTATAGTATTATAGTAGCTGGTTTATCTTCTAATTCCAAATATTCTCTGCTGGGAAGAATTCGGGCAGGAGCTCAAACCATTTCTTATGAAGTGAGCTTGATTATCATTATTCTTTTCCGCTAATATTATTTAAAACTCTCGATCTAAGAGGATACTTAGTTAAGTCTTCTTACTTGGGGTGACCCCTATACCTGTGTTTTCCCCTTGGGAGTATGTTGATTCATTACAATCTTGGCAGAAACTAACCGTTTCCGTTTGATTTAGCCAAAGGAGAGTCTGAGTTAGTGTCGGGGTTCAATACAGAATATATGGGGGTTGGGTTCGCGCTTATTATGTTATCTGAATACACTAGTATACTTTTTATATCTTTATTATTCAGTGTGGTTTTTTTGGGGGATAAGCTTTTTAATGTTTTCTATCATTGTATATTTGTATCTCTGAAGACGGGGGTTCTTACCCTTGTTATCGATACGATGATTTAATATATCTATGTTGAAAGAGTCTTCTACCGTTATCTTTAATATTTCTCTGTTTTTTATTGAGGCCTTTGTCAAGGCGGTTAATACCAAAGATCCCTGGCTGTATGATCAACCCCATTCTGCTTTCAAAACAGATGCTCTAGTGAGCTAAGGGACCGCATTATATGATTTTGTCGTTTACATTAATCATAACAGGAGTAAATAGAAAATAGGAGAAATAGAGACATGTGAGGATTTGACCTAAAATAATATAAGGCTCCTTTACAAGTTGTGCTCCTATTCAGGTAAGGAGTAAAAAGACTGAAACCCACGATCAAAACAGGGGCTGAGCTACAGAATAAAATTCAAGGCCTCGGAACTTGGGCTTAAACGTAAAGGGTAGAGAAATGAGAACGAGAATAGAAGAGACGAGCGCAATTACCCCGCCTAATTTGTTCGGAATGGATCGGAGGATAGCATATGCAAATAGGAAATATCACTCCAGTTGAATATGAGCTGGAGTAACTAGTGGGTTGGCGGGAATAAAATTGTCTGGGTCTCCAAGTAGATAGGGGCTAGTTAGGGAAAGCGCGACTAGGAGAAAATACAAGAATTATAAAGCCCACGGTATCCTTAATAGTGAAGTAGGGATGAAAAGGGAGTTTATCCACATTGGCGTTAATCCCCAGAGGATTATTAGAGCCTCTTTGGTGAAGAAACAAAAGGTGGATTATAGTTAAGCCGGCAACTAAAAAGGAAATTAAAAAATGAAAGGTGAAGAAGCGTGTGAGAGTGGGGTTGTCTACGGCAAACCCCCCTCAGAGTCATTGAACCACATCATTTCCGAAGTAGGAAATGATGGACCGCCGACACCAGATTTGTAATTAAAGTAGCCCCTCAAAAGGACATTTGCCCCCATGGAAGGACATATCCTAAAGAGGCGGCGGCCATCACTAGGAATAATAGGGCGATCCCCGTTATTCATGTCTCAAAGTAGTGGAAAGAGCCATAATATATTCCTCGACCAATATGAAAATAAATGCAGATAAAGAAAAAAGAAGCGCCATTGGCGTGAATGGTTCGAAGAAGCCATCCATAATTAACGTCCCGACAAATGTGGGCCACTCTAGAGAACGCAGATCGACTCTCGCAGTGTAATGCATAGCTAGAAAAAAGTCCAATGACGATTTGAATGATTAGACAGAGTCCCAGTAGGGACCCAAAGTTTCATCAAATAGAGATATTGGCCGGGGCAGGTAGATCCACCAGAGCAGAATTAACAATTTTCAGGGTAGGTTGCGTCTTACGTAAAGATAACATTTTAATAGCCAAGCCCCGATGGGCCTAAATCATGGATCGGAGGGGCTTCTTATTAATATTTAAAAAATCGATAACCAGCAAGAGAGCTAAAAATAAATAAACTACTACGAAGCAATAGGTTAGGAGAGCGAGATTTCTGATACTAAAGTTGATCACCATGTAGTCGGTGGGGCGTTGGTAGCCTAGTGAAGTGCTCTCTAGCCTCTCACCTTCAGTTAGGATTACTAGAAAAATGATAGCTGTGGGCAGGGTTCAGAGGAAAGAGGTCAATCTAACATTAAATTTCTCATTAGCACTCAGGGAAGAGACGTAAATAAATATTACAAGGATTCCCCCCATGAAAATTAAAAAAGAATTAAAGAAATTTCATAGAGAAATATTTTTTAAAGAGATGCAAACTAGGAGATTTTGGGCGAAGAGGGATATAATAAAGGCGAGCGGATGGTTGAGTAGGAGCATCAGTATAGAAATAATAACGATAAATCTTAGCACATCAAAAGGTAGTTTAATAAAAATATTAACTTTGGAAGTTTTAAGATGTTCATTACTCTTTTGAAGACTAAGAGATTTCTCTAAATTTGGTTTACAAGACCGATATATATTTTTAATTACACAGTCAATCTTAATAATTTATTGATCCCTTCTCTTAGGATTATTAATCTTTTTCTTCAAGAAGCAAGCATCTCCTAATGACTCTACTTAGATTAGAATTTCTTATCCTTTTATTATTTAGACTTCTCATATATTCAAATCATATAAAAATAATGAACGCATTTACTTTTCTTAGAATTACAGTCTGTGAGGGAGCTTTAGGGCTGTCGGTTTTAGTGTCTTTAGTGCGATCATCTGGTTCAGATCAAGTGCAATTTCTAAATGAGTAAATGATTTTTTACCTCAGGTTTAGCATATTTAACACTCATATATAGATTGATATTGGAATTTCATTTAGGGTGGGGAATTATTCTCCTGACGTTGAGTTCGGGGTGTTTTTTTTTTATAGTTATTAGACTTAAGCCAAATTGGCCTCTAACTTATAGAGTTATTTTATTAAGTCTCTTCATTCTTTTATGGCTGTCTTTCACTACTCAGTCATTCATTGGGTTTTACGTATTTTTTTGAATGCTCTTTAATTCCTCCAGCCATTTTAATTCTCGGTTGAGGCTATCAACCGGAACGGCTTCCTGCTTCTTACTATTTTCTGTTTTATGCACTCCTCTCTTCTACCGATCTTCTTTGTAATTGTTACCCACACAAGTATTTACTCATCATCTATTTTGCAATTCTGGGGCGACTTTAGAGACAGCAAAATTTTTTTGCTAGTAATTCTGCCATTCTTGGTCAAGCTCCCTATTTATTTTACTCATATTTGACTCCTAGGGCTCATGTGGAGGCACCTGTCCCTGACTCTATGGTGCTAGCTGCTATTCTTTTGAAATTAGGTGGTTATGGTCTTTACTTAGTTCAAGGGCTAAATATATACAGTGAAACTATAGTAATAAGAATTTGCATGTTAGGGGGAATTTATAGCTGTTTAATCTGTCTCCGACAATCTGATGTTAAACCCTTAATTGCTTATTCTTCTGTAGCTCATATGTCATTTGTTATTTTAGCAATACTAGCATCTGGTTACCACCTTAATATCAGATCAATTTTAATGATGGTTTCTCACGGGATCTGTTCTTCTGGGTTATTTTATTTGAGTTATCTATTCTATACGCGCATTTGAAGTCGTAGTTTCTTGTTGACTCGTAGAACAATTTCACTTCTCCCGTATTTATGCTTTTGATGACTCGGTCTCAGATTCTTCAACATGGGACTCCCCCCCGTCGGCTAATTTTTTTTTTCCGAAATATATTTCTTTATTGGCGTTTTTAGTTTAGATTGGTTGATAGTGGCCTTATCCGGAATTCTATGTTTTTTTTCATCTTGCTATTGCATTTACCTTTACTCTAGTACTAGCCACGGAGAGAGTCTTTATATTTCTAGCTGGTTAGATTGTAGTTTGTGAGAATATTTAATCAGAAGAGCTCACTTCATTCCTTATTGGGAATGATTTTTCTTTACTGTTATAGTTTAAAAGAACATTAGTTTGTGGAGCTAAAAGAGAGCATTTCTGACAGTATTGTTATATTCTGTATTAGATTACATGAGTAGTAACCTAGGTTATATTTCTAGCAGACTATGTTCCTTCCGGTGTATTTCCACCACTTTACGTTCCCTGACACCATTCCATGACAGATTACCAGACTGATTATTGCTATTGTATTGTCAATTGAATATGGAATTATACAAAACCTACCAGACAAGTTTCCGGGCCAACCAGACATGTTTCTGGGCCAAGCAGACAAGTTTCTGGGTCAACTATAAGTTTCTGGGCCTTTACATACCATGGCACCTTTCCAGAGCATGTACCTATGGATTTGGGGCCTTTACGTTCCTTCCTGTGCTATTTGGGGCCTTTTATGTTCCTTTCGGTGTTATTTGCATGAAGCTATAGGAATCTTTACGTTATTTGCGTACGCCTCTACACCTTTTTCAAAGAGAGTGAGTATAACTTGATTGATGATTGGGATTTGAATAAAAGGAATAGTTTTCTTTACAAGTCATATTAGTAAGAGAATTAAATTCAAAGAGAATAGTTTATTTGCGAGGATATTAGTAGAGAAAAAATGAGTGGTGCATTTACATTATTGGAGATTAATGATGGAGCTGACAACAGCAGCAACGATATACGAGTACCCAATGTGGCTGTGGAAATAACCACTGGTTGTAGACTATGTCTTGAATGCGACAATATGTATGCCAGATACGTGATATCATTAAGCAAATTTAAGCAGGAGGAGCAGCTATGTTTTGCTGGAAAAAGTGAACATTCTCCATATAAATAAACTTCGGTCAGCATTAGATAACCTATCGAAATATATTGATGAGAACAAAATGCATCAGTGAATATTATTACTGTAATTATGTTCAATAAAAATTGTTTCTAAATCAATGGTATTTTTTTTCTTTCTATAGTAGACTAGCGTATATTTTTTAGAGTAGAAGAATTCTGGTTAGTCTGAAGTTGGTTTGTGAGAGAGTTAGGACTCTAAAAAATGGATAGATTCGAGAAAGAGCGAATCATGAGGAATCTAGTTCTTATGGAAAAACGTTTGATTCTAGATGGCAATTTTCTAGAGCTGTCTATTCAAAGGAAGATATTTTCTCGGGGAATGCTTGTCGATATAATGAAAACTGATTCTCCATCATTAGACTATTGTATGAAGCTTCTACGTCGTGGTCCAAATGCATTTACACAATTTATTGATATATTGATCACAACACGGCAAAATGATATTGTAGATATGCTTTTAAACATTAGTTTAGAAGTTTGGGACTTTTTTTTCATGATAAAGATGGTGCTCAAGGATGATTTACTCCTCTCTTTCTCTATCTCAGACAATTTTTGTTGTTGCTAGCTCATTTTCATTGTGGCAGTGAGAGTGTCAACACATGACAAAATGTTCCATACATGTCCATTATGTATGTACACACTGGGCAGCTGGTCATCATGTGAGAATTGCAAAATGATTGATGAGTATGATGAAAAGTGTAGATTATGCAACCCGTGTAAATTGCATAGAGGATATGCTGTACAAATTAAAGTTGTAATTCCTGCCTTGAAGAGGTGTTTGACTGTCATCCTAGAGGCCACCTATGCTCCAATTGTCATTATGATAAATGTAATCACTGGGAGAATATATATCCCGGTATGATTGGAAAGAATCCTAACCGTGATTTTAGTTTATTGCTACGAGATTGGTATCGTCGTGGTTTTAGATTGTTCTGGGAGGAGGAACCGGGTCAACGATTCAATTGTTGGAACAACATAAGAATATGGGTTTCTTCGTCATCGTTGTGAAGACAATGGGTGTTATGATTATAAGCCCACTGATTTTTATTTGGCTGTGACGGAATGTGATTCGACACTTGAGGACACTGTTTGTGAAATTGCTTCAAATAAGCAAATTGAAACATGTGAATTCTATAGAATGAATGAGAATAGTATCATTGACTATACAAAGAGATATGACAAGAGTGAAGTCAAACTCTACTGTAGAAAATGTGACCCTGACATTGCAGTACATCAGGATCAGTACACTGTGAATTCAGATAATCTACCTGCACTAGTTGTTGTCGACAAATACCTAGTAGTGGATGAAATCTAAAGAGTAGAAAAGTCGTTTTATCATGTATATAATTTTTTTTATTAATAACAATTTCAAATACATCTTTAGAACATTTTATTCTTAGGCCACTAAAATCATATTAGGCCAATATTAGGCCACTAATATTAAATACAGTTGTAAGTATATTCTCCACTAGAAAGTCGTTCAATCGACGTAAGTCAACGTAGATGTTGAGAAACATCTACGTTGTTGAGAAACATCTAACTAGGTGTAGCCACGACATCTGAACATGAAAAAAGAGTAGTGCATGAAAGCCACATGTCTTAGTCGTTTAATCCTGTACTCTTCGTTGATTTTGAATAATGGTTTTCCCCCTGCTTTCAATAAAGTTGCTGATGTATGGAGCGTAGAATTTATACGATAGACCAAGAGGATCAAAAAATTCAATATTCTTCGCTGTTTGAAAGATGCATAGCCAATGACCGGTCTCAAAGTCAATGGACTGCTATTAACAATGATTTTTCAATGAAGTCCGAAGGTATGCAATAGGACTTGTACTGGGACATGTATGGATCCATACTAAATACGTTGATTATTTGGTTTGTGTTCATGGTGCTAGGTCTAGTAGAACACTGCCGTCGGGTGTGATTTCCCAATAGGTTTCAAATTGACTCAGTGATATTAGCATGATACTCTCAGTCAGAGCATCGGCAAATGTACACTCTAAACGTACATTCCCTGTTCGTACTATGCTCATATCCTGAGTCCCTGACAAGTCCAAAACAATAACCCCATGATTTTTTTGAAAACATTGAATCGGTTATTCCATTTTCAAATAGTTGAGAGTCATGATCTAGGGATTGCATAGTCAACTCGTACAGAGTTCTATAGGATTTTTTGTCAAATGATAGAGTGTACAGTGGAATACCATTCACTTTGCACACAAGGTTAGATAGACCGAAAAAATTAAAATCATGGGGGGATTCAGTCCAGGATCCAACGGCACTGCCACTCTTCACAAAGGCCAAAGCCAATTTTGATGGGATTTATGATGAATTGCTATAGCTACGAGAGCCGTTGGCAATGTGACGTTGATTGGTGATTGTATGGGGGACAAGAGTTTTAATGTTTTTACCATTGGCACTTAGCTTTTCCACTGCCAATGCATCAGAGCTCATAACCTGTTTGTTTTCGGACGTGGAGAATTGCCGATTTGATAATGACATTTGCATCGGGTGCTGCAGGAAGTGTTTTTTCTCAAAATGAAATTCGATGGGGCCAACTGTAACTTTATGTCAATCTTGACATTGGGGGGTAGCCATTGGGATATTATTGAATATCTCATGATTTAATTTTCCAACTAGATGATACTCCTGGGTCACTGCAGTAGTCAACTCACCGTTAGTATCAACACCTGATCGATATTCATAGCCCAATGATTGTCCTCTCAACTCCTTTTGTATGCCTTTGGCGTCATCATCATAAATTGTATGTAGCTTGCATAGTTTGATAAATTATTGCTAGTGCTCACCAATGTTACATTAATAAATACATTAATTTGTTTGAATAGGTTGTGTAGAATACATTTTTCATAGGAGAGACCCTTGCCGGCATTTGGAGTTGTATTATCTGACTTTTTCTTCACCACAACATTTGAATCAATAAATGTTGACGACAAATCAATGAAATAGTCTTCATTGGAAAATATTTGAAAGTGTATATTTTCAGAGAGGGGTTGTTGGGGGTGAAATTGTTCATAGTAGCCATACTTGACACTGACATCAACATTTTCAGCATTGAATAGATTCAATGAGGAACTGATTGATGGATATGATTCCTTGTGGGGAGATAAGTCATCTTAAGAGAAGAAACCCTTCTTTGATCTAACAATCTTTTTCTTTTTCTTCTTCTGCTTATTGGCCTTCGTTGTTTTATTCCTCAAAGTCCTTGTTGATGTCCTTTGCTTCCTGCCTGGGGGTGAGACTGATGAGTGAATGACGCATACGCATCCTTTTCAATCCCTCCCCATTTTGTCGAGATTTTAGTTGCTCACCAACGGCTCTTGCTGAAGATCTAATATTTTCCTTAACACTCTCCTTGAAATTCTTGCCGACCCCCAGTCCTGTAGTGTGGATGCAGCAAAATTTGATGCAGCAGGAACAAGATATTTTCTGGCAAGGGGTAGTGCAGAACGAAATAGCCTAGCAAACCAGCTACCAAGACTATAGCCAGGCATTGTAGTACGCCCCTTGTAGTAGTCAGATCCATTGCCTATTTGACGTGGACTCAAAGCACCAACATAACAATCAATATCGGGGCAGACAAATGGAATTCTTCTATTGTTCATTTTAGGTGATTGTGCTGTCGTTGACAATGGGTCGAAAATGACATGTAATCACTGCTAAGCCTTTTGTTATTGCTAGAGGATCACCCAATTCACTTCTTAGTGTTAACTGGCAGAGTTCCAAATACGAAGTGTTTACAGGAACATACTGAAGATGCTTTATATTATAGTGATGAACAAGTTCATGAGATGTTTTTTGTTCAAGAACACGTAGGAGGGGGACATTTGAATTACCGACTCTCGGTGTTTCCACAAAGGATGCATAGAGAAATATGCAAGAGTCCGAGGCAAAACCAGGTGGATAATCAGCTAAAACCACTTGATCCATCCCGTAAACGATGCCAGCATTTTTCCCATTGACCATATTCTGTTTAAAGCCAAGAACATCTCTCAGATTATCATTGAGAATAATTATTTCAGTGTCAACAGGTGAGCTAATGTAAATCCTATCATGTTCCAATGAATAATTAAAATGGAATGTACCATTCCTACGATATGAGACTTTTCTATTGATTGTACGACACAAATCTCCCATATTATCATATTCAATATATTTCAATTTGGCATGTGGATAGTCACTAGGTTTAAGTGCTTCAACCCATTCATAGTCGACATAGCCCAACCCATTCATAGTCCAATCGAATGGAAAAAACTTTTATATCATACACACAATCCTTTCTCAGGATGTAATAGGTATTTTTGAGAATACAGTCGACAAGAGCCACTTCATATGCACCGTCAAATTTGACGGCGGGGGAGAGTTTTGTCCAAAAATCACTTGTCATATTCAAGTCATTGTAGAGAGGATCGGAAACGTTGGACATGAAAGTTACATAGAAATCATGGGGCATTGTCAATATCTTCAACACCGATCCAAGAATCAAAATCAGAGTTGTATCCTAGCCCACCGAACAAGTAACTGTTTCTTACCCCTGCGAGTACGTGTCTTTAATATCTTTTCAAATTGATAGATTTCACTAGCATTTTTAACTTTTTGTAGTTCATAGTCATAAAAGCCGCCGAGAATCTCTTCATCTTTGGTATCACGCAGGCATTAAGTTATGGGTTTAGTGTCTAGGATGTTTTGCCACTTTAAAAAGTTCGGTGGACCACAAGTAATTCCCCTTTTCAAAAACATTAGTTGTTCTATTATTTCGAACAGTATCACCAACATTGAATTTATTTTCCATCTTGACAATTGATTCATTCGAATACTGTTTAAGAAAGGTGTCAATTGTATCATGATCATGATTACCAATGATGAACTTCCGTTGGCGAAGAGTTGGACAATGATCGATGAAGTCGTTGATTATAAATCAACATGATTTTATCTAGATCATGAATAAAAAGCGGTGTATTTTTCAATGTACAATATCTTGAAATTAAAAGTCGAATAGTTCTTATCAATCGTTCGGCCAATGCAGCCTTTATAGGACTGTGACTATGATAGAGCAGTGTACTATATTTCTCTAGTACTTTTGCAACATGGGGATTAACAAATTCACTACCGCGATCCGTTTGAATTTTTTTATATGAAGCCTGTTCGAGAATACTTTCAATGGCCTGAGCAACTTCAACACCTCTCTTTGATCGCAATGGAATTGCATATGCATAGCGACTAAAAACACTGATTGCAAGTAGAATGTATTTGTACGGTGTATTGTGACGTCTTTGAAGCTCATCTAGAGTCAGGAGATCTGCTTGCATTATATGCAAAGGGTAAAAGGCTTTAGTTTTTTCGATATTGATTGGCACGAAGTCTATGATTTCTATGCAGAGCGTAACTTGATTCATTTTGTAGATAGTCTTGTACACTTTTAGTGTGAACACCAGTGACTTTGGAAAGAGTGGTGGGGGAACTTAAACTCACCGCCTCACCAATATTTTCATAAACACCTTTCAGAACTTCAGCCAATTTGAACGTAAACACGTTGTGTAACGTCCGCTACCCTTTTGTATACTGGCTGTTGGTGGTAGTGGTGGTGGTAATGGTGACGTTGGCTTGATACGTCTTCGCTTTTGTCTAGCTATCAGTGGTATGCTAGTATTTTCCAAAATTGATTTAAAGTCTTCTTCTTCTTCAAGTTCATATTTTAATGGTGTCAATGTTGATGATGATGATGATGCATGTTCATTTATTTTTTTTAGAATTTGTTTATTGCTAATAAGACTTTTGGGGAAGTTTAATGTATTTAGAAAAATTGTATAGATGAGCGTCAAATGATAATAGTCCTTTACGATTTGTAACCATGTCATAGATTAAATCAAGTAGATTATAGCTCTTGCCCTGAATTATAATCCCTTTCCCCATTGCTCTCAACTTGAATATGATCTTGACCACTTTCCAAGAGATAGGTTAGGAGTCGTTTACTTTGTTCACGATATGAGTGGGGCATTAGATTTCAAATTTTCCATACAATTGAATCCAATTCCTCCTTCTTTAATTGTGTTCCAGCAGCAGCAGACTCTTGAGAAGATGATTCTTTTTTGGGATCAATACCAGCAGCAGTGAGCTTCGATTGATAGGACCTGTGTTTGTCCACTCGGCGAAGTGCATCTTGAAGTAAAAGCAGTTTTTTTATCATCCTCAATATTTTCATTGTCAAGGAATTTACTCAGATTGTTTTCAAAGTGTTCCACGGGTGAGAGAGCGAGTTCTATTGGAGTCAATTTATAGGGTTTTGCCATTCTCTAGCGAAAACTGTTTACAAGTCCTGCAATTATTGGCAGTAAAAGTGTGAAAAAGCTACCGCCCGCCTGAAGAAGTCGTTTCCTTTTAAAATTCTTTTCTTTCTTTTTAGAGGCCAATGTACGTACAATGGAACGATGTTGCTTTGCCTGTTGCTTAACTACTTCTGGCAGTTGAACATTACCCTCGGTCAAATTTTTAAACAAAGTTCAGATATTAGATTAATGAAATCATTGTCAATACCGTGTTTGAGTATTGCTTCCCTAAGCTGAGGTTTTGAAGTGCTTAGAACTGAAAACAAATGTCTATTTTCATGTAGTTTCTTCAGTGTCATGATAGCGACTAATAGGTCTTTTTAGTATTCACAGGGAGATATACTGTAATTTCATTGTCGAAAATATCTGTGACTACACGCAGATCCTCGGGTGTATTTTGATTAAGATCCAATAGGATATAACCGTGGGGTTTATTAGTTGCCTGATTGTATGCCGAGAGCAGAAATTTAGGGGCACCTGGATAGTTTTGTTTATTGAGGGTTATTAGTGAGCTAGAATCACGAACAACTCTGTAGATGATATAGTAGGTGCAGTTCAAAGCAAGTGTTCGCATCTATTTGCTCTGATGAAAGAGATTGTGTAGAACCAGAGTAACGGAAATCTGTTCATGATGAGAGCGAACAGTGAACAATTGCAGCATTTCCTGGGACCATTGTTCTATAGATTCAGCCAGATCGTCAATGATCAGCCAAGAGTTTGGTTCAATCATGTTGAAAACATCAAGTCCCTGTATGAATTGTATCTGCACCAATCCCATGGTGGTGGCAGCAATTGTTCTTATTTTATCGTATGACTCCTGCCAAATACTGTAACAATAGTAGATTTTTTTCGGCTTTGCCACAAACATTTTATCGCAATTTTTAATTATTTTAGCTAAGAGTGTTGTTTTGCCCGACATTGAGGGCCCACACAGAAACGATCTGAATGGTGTTTTAAATTGATACATGTTCCCTTCAACAGTTCACCTGGACAACTAACCGTAGACTATAGTTGTCTAATGACTAAATAATTTCCCTACTACTACTCCGTTCAAGAATAATAATAATAATAATAAGAAGAAGACGAATAAAGAATCATATTTTCTTTTTATTATATGCATAAAAAAAGTAACAATACATTGAAAAAAAAAAGCACATTAAACATGAAAAAATATATTTTTTTAATTTATTTATAATAAAAATACAACATTTACATAGGCACACTGAGAAAAAACACTTAACTAAATTCACTTTTTTTGTTTATTTATAGAGAAAAAATACAACATTAGATTAAAGCACTTGAAAAAATATCACTTTTTTTTTAATGAAACATTTAAAAAAAAATCTGCTCTAAGTAAAAAAAAGATAACTTTGATAGTGGCGGTGCGTCTTTTTTTCCTATTCAATAATACCAGGTCCGGGCCAATGATTGTGAAGGAAGTGTAATTTTGATCGGCAATAATTCGAGCACATTGTTCGGGATCGGTCATGACGTCACAACGATTCCTATTGCGAACACTCTCACACATTTTGCCGAAAGCCGAATTCAAAATGAGTTTATAAATTTCTTTTTCGGCTTTCGTCTGCGCTTCAGAACGTTTGTTGACAAAAGTGTCAACAAACGTTTTCAGATAGGGTTTTTGACTAAACTGGAGTGCTCTGTGAACCTTTTTGACGTTGAAACCGTTGTTGCACATCCATTTTAAAGCTACATGGTGTACAACTATGTTTTTTTCGGCAGAAGATCAGCAATAAGTTTTTGTTTTGAAGGTGTCCAATGCAATACGTCCACCTCAACTAAACGCCTATTGCGAGGGCTCAAAGGTTCCTTAGTCACAGGTCTATTGATGCACGGGAAAACAAAATCCTTTACTGAATCGTGAAGCTCGACTGGTATCTCTCCATCAATTTCAAAAAACCATCCAACCGGTCCATTCTCCTCAACACTGTCGTCGTCAATGTTGGGGAAAGGGGGAGCTTGAGGGTCATTGAGCCATTTATAGTCACCGCAAGGTAGCGCATAATGGGACATGGCCGAGGGGTAGAGAGAATTCATATCAAGGAAAACTGCATCCGATTTTGTCCCCGTCTTCTCTCCTGTTGGATCAGTTTTTCCAAGATACGATCCCCGTGAAAAACAAATCCACCCCTCATTGATCTTTCTATGAACAGATGCTGATCAATGTCTGTGATTAGCCCAATTTTTTCCCCACTAATTTTTAGGATAAGGTCCATCACTAGATGAGGAGATGAAAAATAATAGCCCAAATGAAGATTAATATCCTCATAGATTTTGTCCGTATTTTTACACATAATGTCTAACAGAGTTAACACGTCACTCGACAAGTACAGCTTGCAGTAGTCAAACCCATTTTTACACCCTCCCTCTGCCAAAACTTTTTTAGCAAAACTGTATTCATCGGGGGTGCAACTACGATTGTGTAGACTGTCGTAAAAAACGATTCAATCGAAGGAATAGTTTCCTCGGCGAATCTCGACATGGAACAATAATAATCATAAGGATATATGCCCTTGACCGTCAACAAATCATATAAATCATTTGGAAATTGTTGCTTGAGAAGGGGGAAAGCGTTGCAACCGTCATCGTTTTTCTGCATTTGAATTAATTCGCTCAATGATTTGGGGAAAAAACTGTAGGAATCTAAAAAGCGAATTTTATTCGTGTACTCAACGTCGGCTTTAACAAATTTCCACATAAATTCCAAAACAAGCGACTTTTCCGATGATTTAGGAATGATTTTGTAGGAAAAGCTGTCTGTCACCCATGCATCACCATCCACTGTTCCATTTCTTTGAAGACGTGCCAATGCTGGTAGCACATACTTCAGATCGTAGTTAGAGTTATGTATAAAAACCGGAAGAAAAAGTTGCTGTTTAATTTTTAAATTACATGAATTGTGAGCCCACCCCCCGAAAGTTACTTTTTCCCGTTGAATTGGGATCAATAAGGTGGTCGTGATCCTGCACCGCGTCTTTTGGGGCAAGAGCATCCCTACAAACCAAGCAAATTGTCCCCTTTTCTAGCGCCAGCTGCTCTTTATCTGACAATGTCATTGGGTAGTTGGTGTGAAGTAATCGTGAAATTGCGCCGTTTGCTATTTTTATTAAAGATACCAATAGCTTTTCCATGCTGCCCTCCTCATCCATAGCCAAAAAAAAACTCTTCCAACTGCATTTTATTGTTGGAATCGCGACGGGCGTGTGCGTAGGAACACGCAACTAGTTTGTGTTCCTTGACTATATTTGGCCGTGATGGGTCTGATACCTCAACCAGTCTTGTTTCACAATCTAAAGATATTTTATCAACTTGTAGCAGGGAATTTTGGAAATTTTTAAATTGTAAAGTATCTTTGCCTTCTGCCGGCATTTCAATTCTTTGATTCCCATGAATTTTGCAATGGTTCATGTGATCCGAGAATATTCACTCAGATCTAAAGGGGGAAAGGCACATGGGACAATAGAGACGTTCCCCTTTCCGAACGCCTTGAGATAAGAGTCGACTTATTGCTGTAACGGGGAAAAAATGACCATAGGAATTTACATCTTTGGGAAGCTCGTAAATAACCCATACTCAATTTTAACATTATCCACCATCGGTGTCCTCACTGAATACAAAACTCCTTTTCTATTTGGTTTTTTTCCCCCATCTACAAATTCAGTGTCATACTGGAGAACAACCACCCCCACCCCAAGATTTTCATTTGCTTTTTCAAATATGCTTATTTCCTTCAAGAAAACCGGATACTTCCCCTCTAAACAATCAAAATTTACTTTAGGGAAGTTTTCTCCACCGTCACGAGCAAGGCTGTCGAGATTTTTTACTGTTGAATCTTTTTTTAATGTTTGATGGGCTGCTGCTAAAAATGCATATTTTTAAAGCATTGCAGCCCCGTGTCAAAACTGAAACTCTGAACCCCTTTGGTAGCTGACAAATCTGGGTGGCATTTTATTTTGTTACCCCCCCGCTCCCCTTAAAATAAGGTTTTTTTTAAATCTACTGAGATTCAGATCCATGTGTTCAATGTATAAATTGGTGGACCCACTTCCCCTCTCATTAAACGTGTCCAAAGTTGATATAAATTTATTTACCCAGTTGAAAAAGTTGTCTTCAAATTCATTTAGACCGGGGTAAAAAGTCTGGTTGCCAGTTGAAAAATGAAAATAAAAAATATCCCCAGATGTTCCCTTTTGTAAATAAACTTTTTGATTCACTGATGCTTTAACTCCCCCTTGACCCCCCCATTTCTGAATCTGAATCTCAATTTGCGCTCGAATTCTGTCGATGTAGCTATGGAGAACATTCACAGGGTCAGTTAAAATAATGCTCCCGTCAACCACGTTTTCCTCGGAGGGTTAAAATCTACCCTATATGTTTGTAGGTGACTAAGAGCAGACTCTAACAAATAAAATTCACGTAATTCCGAAGACATAGCACTATTTTTATGTCCTGCACCTATTTGTACAGGATTCAATTCACTAATAGTAAAGTTGTCATCAAAAATGTCCCCGGAAGAATTAGGTCCAACAATTTGCATTGTTGTATCATTAAGCGGAAGGGTGGGAGGTGACATAGAATTGCCAATACCCCCCTCTGTTCAACTGCAGTGGTTGGAGATGACATGAGGTCCCCTAGTACATATTCCAAGGTGTTTGGGGACAATTGATCAAGCCAGCCTGTATTGTCCTGCGACGCAATTTCTTTACGAGGACCCGGTTCACTTGCACTAGTAACATCGCCTAAATGTTCATGCATAAATCTATCTACCCAGTCTGGATCCTTTATCATATCAATATCACAAGTTAAATCGTCTAGGCTAGCTAAGTCCCCAAAAAACATCGTTAAGGAAACCCCCTTACCATTCCATATTATCTACAACTAATGTAGGTTCGTCTCTGAATTCCATTATTGGTGATAGTATTTGTCCTGTAAATTCAGTTGTTTCTTTATCGAACGGCAGTGCTATTTCATTAATCTGTAGAAAAAAGGTTTTATTTTGTATGTGAAATAACCATTATTTTTTATAAAGTTAATAAACTATGTCAATTTTTCAAAGTCATTGTCCCACCACCTGAACAATTAAAAGAAGAAAAAAAGTTACATTGGCATATGTCTTTCATAATGACAACTAAACATGTTGAAAATATATATTGTTTTAGTCAGGAAAATGAAGTCTTATTCTTAGAGGATAAGTTAGAACAAGAGAATGATATATAAAACTAATGGTTTTATTCCAAAAAATTTTCAGAATAAAAATGCAAAATAGGGATCCAACTCTAGTGCTTGACCCTCTTGATTATAATTCTCAATAAAATCCGACCATCGTTCAACCGATGCAATATGTTCTATGAACCATTGCTCTTCAGCTTTGGTTAATGGGCATGAATCCCATACATTGGTTGCTGGTATTGGTGTAACTTTCTTGACAATCTGAATTTTCCTATGTCGTTTGGCAACGGATTTGATTGAAGTGCTGGACGTAGTTAACCTGGACTAAATAAATCATTGTAAGCGAAGAACTTTTTTTTCTCCTTCCATATCAACAATTAAAGTGCAATTAAAATGCTGGATGGTCTTTTTTAGAGCCCCGGGGAGGACCTTTGGGAACCGGGAGCTTCCTTCGGGGTAGGAGGTTCGGAGCCCTTTCGAGTTGGGGCAGAGGACTTCACAACACTGTTCAAATAGAACTTGTGTATTATAACGACCCTAGAGTTTCAGCCTCAAATCCTTTTCGAAAACCTATTCTAAAATCATCTTTTAAAATGTCCCTAACTGTTTCGCCGAAATAATTGCCTAAAATGTCTAAAACAGTTTTCGTCTAAGATATCTCTTCATCTAAGATAAAAACATCCGGTTATTTGAAACTTTGTAACGAGCGATTAACATTCAAATTATACCTGTCAGATTAACATTCAGCTTTCCTGATGGGTTATTTTGATAAAAGGATTAAAATACGCACAAAAGCTAAGTGCAAAACACATCTCAGTTTAAGAACGTTTGTTCAATCGTCAACTGTGAAATAGTGATTTGTTTATATATAGAAGTTGTTTAATGAAATAATCGGATTTTTGCATTAGAAAAACATCTTGCTTAAAAGAGAAATTACAGGTAAGCTTTTTAAAATCTATAGAAAAGTATGATAAGCTATTTGCTACTTCGGTGTTATAACCACTCTTTTATATACTGCTAATTTGATTAATGCTAATGAAAGAAAAATGAAATAGGATTATTATAGAATAGTTTAGAAACAAATTTAAGTTTTACTCATCAAAAGTTACGCACTTGAGAAAATTTGCCTTATTTTTGAAAAATACGGAAAAGAAACAAAAAATATATACATTTACAAATTCTGGCTGCGCTTGTAAATCTGAAGTCCCTGGCAAAGCATGAAGAGGATTGTCCCCCCGATCTTGATTGGATGAGATTGATACATTATGAGAATCTATCCATTCTCTCTTGAATTTTCTGCCAGGTTGCATAAAGATTTGCGCAGAGCTGACACTGGCTTGAGAGGCTCCTGGCTGGTCCATCGAACTTGTATTGGAACTAGCATATCTGATGACTGATGGTCTTGCAGCTTGCATTGATGTGATATCATCCCATCTTGGTCTCTTTTCGGAGGGAGGGGTAATTGCATGAATCCACCTCAACATTCTTAAAAAAGAAGAAAAAATTTAGTAATGAAATAATAAAACCTCTTTTACAGATAAATTGCCCTTTAAAGTTTATTCCGGTGTTTGTAGCACTCTATGTCTTAGCACCTTAGAAATATTTAAAAAGAAAAGCTTTTAAATTAAAATTTTGGAAAATTTTGAGTTTGGAAGGAAGGGGAGGCTAAGTCCCCCTGAAATATGAATTTACTAGTAAAACGATTTTTTTTATATGAAAAGCTTTTAAAACTTATATACTAAAATTGCGAGTATCACGGTACTAAACCTCCAAAATTTGAAAAAAAAACGACACACAATATTAATAGAGGACATTGGACCTTCAATTCCATAGTATCAAACACAAAAAGATGACAATTACATACATTTTTTTTTTATATGCAAAGCTTTTAAAACTTATATACCTAAATTACGAAATACTTAAAATCACAGAAAAAAGAAGAAAAAGACTCCTGAACACAGCCTAAACTAAAAATTGAGTATATAAAGGTTCATCCTCTAGCCTATATCTCACTCTATACGCTTAAGTTTTTTTTTTTTAGCATTTTCAAAAAGAGACAGAATATTAACGGAGGGCATTAGGCCTTCAATTCCATAGTATCAAACACGAAAAGTTGACAATTATATATTTTTTATATATGAAAAGTTTTTAAAACTTATATACCTAAATTACGAATATCACAGTACTAAACCCCCAAAATTTGAAATAAAAAAATGACAAAATTTAATTAGCTAGCTCAATTCTTGCTTATTCAAAATATTAAGGGAGGGGGCATTGGACCCTCAATTCTATAGTATCAAGCACAAAAAAGTTGACAATTATATATTTTTTTTATATGCAAAGATTTTAAAACTTATATACCTAAATTACGAAATACTTAAAATCACAGAAAAAGGAAGAAAAAGACTCCTGGACATAGCCTAAACTAAAAAGTTATTGAGTATATAAAGGGTTCGTCCTCTAGCCTCTATCTCACCCTATACGCTTAAGTTTTTTTTTTATTATAATAATGAGAAAATTTTACTCACCAGAAGTTGCTTAGAATATTCCATATCTATGTAAATGATTGCAAAAATATTGATACTGGTAGAATGAATGAACTATTCAAACTGTAGAAAATCCTAATCTGAAACTTGAATATATACAAAAAAATAATTGATATATATTGGCAGCTAAACAAGACGCACCGGTTTTCTATAGCACAGGAAGGAACGTAAAGGCCCCAAATCCATAGGTACATGCTCTGGAAAGGTGCCATGGAATGTAAAGGCCCAGAAACTTATAGTTGACCCAGAAACTTGTCTGCTTGGCCCAGAAACATGTCTGGTTGGCCCGAAAACTTGTCTGGTAGGTTTTGTATAATTCCATATTCAATTGACAACAATAGCAATAATCAGTCTGGTAATCTGCCAAGGAAAGGTGTCAGGGAACGTAAAGCGGTGGAAATACACCGGAAGGAACATAGTCTGCTAGAAATATAACCTAGGTTACTACTTACATATTACTAACTATTAGAGCGGTGGCTATGTGTTGTTCATTTGTATTATTTACATCAGATGAGGTCTATTTATTAAAGATATCTCTATTATATTTAGATTACCAAATGTGTTCAGACTGATTGGGTATATCATTCATCTTTTTAGTGCTCCTTATTTCTTCTCAAGTAGTAATTTATTCTTCTTTTTATATGAACGAGGAGGTTTTTTATAGGTCGTTTCATATATATATATTGTTAGGATTTATTTTATCCATGATTTTGTTAATTGTGATTTGTTAGTTGTTAATTGGACGGACTGAGTTTAATACTAGGTTGGGACGGGCTCGGTGTTACTTCTTACCTTCTAATTATATTTTACAAAAATTATGCTTCCTCTTCTAGAGGAATAATCACAGTTCTAAGAAACGGGTAGGAGATGTATTAATCTTATGATCATTGGGTTAATATTTTATTCAAAAAGTTGGGATTATGTATTTTTGAGATACTTTTCCTCATCAATCATAGTTTTTCTTTTTTGTGTCTTCCTTTACCAAGAGAGCTCAGCTTCCCTTTTCTGCATGATTACCTGCAGCCATGGCAGCTCTTACACCCGTTTCCTCGTTGGTTCATTCCTCTACATTAGTAACCGCTGGGATTTATTTAATAATCCGTCTATCACCTTCGTTCGAGAGAGGGGATGTCTCCTGCTTATCCTCGCAGGAGCCGTGACTTCATTTTTTTTCGGGATTGGCTGCATTTGGGGAGAATGATTTAAAACGAGTAATCGCATTATCTACACTGAGTCAATTAGGGGTGATGATATTCTCTTTAGGGTTGGGGCTAACATTATTCTGCTATTTCCATTTATTTGCTCATGCACTTTTCAAGGCTCTTCTTTTTATATGTTCGGGGGTAGTAATTCATACATTAGGTGTACAGGATATGCGTCGGATAGGGGGGTTTCTAAGATACTTCCATATACAAGCCATATTATTTTGGTATGCTCTTTAAGATTAATAGGATTCCCGTTCTTATCGGGCTTTTTCTCAAAGGATTTAATCATTGAATCTTCAGAAGAATCATTCATAATTATTCCCAGCATCCTTATACTAATTTCATGTCTCTTGACGAGAGTTTATTCATCTCGAATTGCCCTAATATGTCTTTGTTCATATAATTATAACCTGAGTTGTCAATATAGGGATGAAGAGGGGATTATTTAATCCCCCTCTTTATTCTTTATTGGGGGGCCGTTGTAGGGGTTTATTTGTTTTACTGAGGGTTTTTAGGGTACATAAGACCTATTTTAGGGGGATTTAAAAAAATATACTTTTATCTTTCGTAGGGGTGGGGGTAATATTACCTTACTTTATTAAATTATATAGTTTCAATTTAAGACATTGCCTGAGAAGCATATTTTTTCTGCCATTCATTACAGGATATATGAGTTCAACTCCCTTGCGTGTGGGGGAACTTCTTTTCTATAGGGGGCACCAGTGGTGGGTAGAAGAAATAGGCCCATCCCTAGTTTATGAGAATAGATTGTGAGGGTCATCTCTATTTTCATTCTTGTCATCCTCTCCATATAAGGCAATAATTTTAGGTTCTTTGCTGTTTTTACTAATCATCTATTTCCATAGCTTAGCAAGAGCACAACGCTGAAGATGTTGGGGTGGATTATTCCTGGAAATATTTAAAAGACGTATGTCTATCTATACATTGAAAATGTATTGTATTATCTATACTACATAAATAGGCAACGAGTAGAATTTAACTACCCGGTCGGAGAGTTAGCAGCTCCCTTCCTTCTTCCTGCCTCTTAGCAGGGGTTATCCCTCGCTCTCCAGTAACAATGAAGCGCTATTTATTAGCTTCTGCTAAAGAGTGAGGGCCAATAGGCCTAAATTCAGGTCGAAACTGGATTTGATATATCAATTCTTACTCTGAGAGAAGGAATATCCTCTTTTAGGATGCAAATCCAATGTTCTACTTAAACTATTCTCCTTATAGGGAAATCTCATAGGGCCATCACTTACTTAATTCATCTAAGGGCTCCTTCTTTTCATTCATAAAGCAGTCCAATGGTGAGGACAAAAGAAAAGAAAACAACTAGGTAGGTTCCTATAATTGAGACATTTAGAAATACTACAGGCAGAAGAAGGGTAATCTCTACATCAAAAATAAGAAAAACTAAGGTAATTACGAAGAATCGAATGGAAAAGGGGGTGCGAGAAGAATTTAACGGGTCAAATCCGCATTCAAAAGGAGAGCTCTTTTCACGATCAAGAGAGGTTTTTTTATTTACTAGGACCCCTAAGACTAACATGACAAAAACAATAATAAAATTCTTAATCAAACTAAATAATTATCTTTCCCTAGCAGGTTCTCTTGATGGGAAGTCAAGTATAATATCTATACTATAAAGATCCTATTCTCCTCATCAGTAAATAGAGAGATAAAGAAACAACCAAACAACATCTACGAAGTGTCAGTATCAAGCCGCAGCTTCAAACCCGAAGTGATGTTGACGGGAGAAGTAACACTTAGCATGACGCATCGCACAAACGATAAGAAAAACAGTACCAATAAGTACATGAAGGCCATGAAAGCCTGTTGCTAGAAAAAATGTAGACCCGTAAATTCTATCTGCGATAGTGAAAGAGGCTTCTATATATTCCAATCCTTGTAGTAATGAGAAGTACATCCCTAGAAAAACAGTCAGTAAAAGCCCTTGTAGACATTGATCAAAATTATTCTCTATAAGTGCATGGTGGGCTCAAGTTACCGTCACTCCTGAAGCTAAAAGAATTCTTGTATTAAGCAAAGATACTTGAAATGGGTTAAATCTTTATACCCCAATTGGTGGCCATAGAGCTCCAACTTCAATATTCGGTGACAAACTTCTATGAAAAAATGCTCAAAAGAAGGATACAAAAAAGAAAACCTCAGAAATGATAAAGAGGATCATTCCCCATCGTAGGCCGAAGCCAACTTTACTTGAATGCATTCCTTGGAAAGTAGCCTCTCGTGAGACATCACGTCATCATTGATAGGAGACGATTATAACTGTAATTAATCCCGTGAGAAATAATACTCTGTCAAAAGAGTGAAATCATTTGACAAGACCTGAAGTCATCACAAAGGCTCCCATGCCTGTGGCCAAGGGCCATGGTCTAACGTTAACTAAATGATAGGGGTGATTTTAATTGATTCATTATTCTCTTGCGTAGAGAGTTATCAAAGTCATAAAGACATAGGATTGGATGACAGCGACAGAGAATTCTAGCACTAAAAGAACAACTTGCACAAATACTACGACTATAGTGACATAAATATTTTCTATAGTGCCCTGGCTTCCTAGAAGAGTTAGAAGGAGGTGGCCGGCAATTATGTTGGCTGCGAGTCGCACTGAGAGAGTAATAGGTCGAATAAGGTTTCTAATAATTTCAATTAACACCATAAAGGGCATGAGGGGTGTCGGCGTCCCTAGGGGGACGAAATGGGCCAAGGCACTTAGAGTCTGCTTAGCCCAAGCGTAAATAACAAAAGAGGCCCACAGGGGTACCGCCAGTCTTAAGGTAACTGCTAAATGTCTGGTAGCAGTAAAAATATACGGAAACAAGCCGACAAAATTATTAAATAGAATAAATAAAAAAGAGCAATTACTAGAATGTTGGCTCCGATTCTAGCTGTCCCTATAAGCAGGGACATCTCTCGGTTTAATCTGTTTAAGATTTTTCTAGTCAAAAATTGAGCTCGTGAGGGGGGTAATCAAAAAGCCACCGCTATAAATAAAAGTGGGGTGAGCATTCTCAATCAATTAGATAAAAAAGAGGAAGTCGGATCAAATACTGAGAATAGATTCGTTATCATTTTCAATTCGGGTAAACAATTTGATTCAATAGCGTCTTAGTAGGAGATATCGGTTGTGGCTGATAGAGGAAAAAGATCAGAGCTATAAGAATTCATAGGAGGAGCATGAGTAGAGGTGACCCTATAACTCCCACGCGACACCCCTGCTGCCACCTAAAACTTTTTTTACATAGTTTTATGGACGGTTATGTGTGTTGGTCGATTTATTTGATGTTTTATGGATTTTGTCAGTGAGAATGAAAAAAAACAGGAACTTTGTCACATTTATGTCTGTTTTCATGGATGGTTATGTGTGTTGGTCGATTTATTTGATGTTTTTCATGGATAGTTATGTGTGTTGGTCAATTTATTTGATGTTTTTATGGATTTTGTCAGTGAGAATGGAAAAACAGGAACTTTGTCACTCCCTTCTTGTTGTTGTTCGATGCAGATGTTATGAGTTTCCGGGAAACAGTTAATGACACTTCCTTCTTGTTGTTGTTCAATGCAAATGTTGTGAGTTTCCATGGTAACAGTTAGATCACGTGTTTCCTTCTCAGCCAATCAGAGGACTTTGTTTACATAACAATTTGACCTTGAGATTTCGTATATAACGGGCATGCAATGTGATTCATTTATTGGAAAGTATTGTGACACAATGGATAGAACAATTGACATAATTGATGAGCTTGAGGCCTTGGCAGCCGCAATTAACAATGTAAGTGCATTTTTAATTTCAAACGAATTTTCCTTGATCACCCTCTAGTATATTTAAGTACCCCCCAACAAACCTAACTATCATACAATCTTTATACTCAATGCAAAACGTAAATATATTCCTTTACCCTCAAACCCCCCCCCCCAACAAACCTAACCACCATACAATCTTTATACTCAATGTAAAACGTAAATATATTCCTTTACCCTCAAAACCCCCCCCCACAACAAACCTAACCACCATACAATCTTTATACTCAATGTAAAACGTAAATATATTCCTTTACCCTCAAACCCCCCCCCTCCAACAAACCTAACCACCATACAATCTTTATACTCAATGTAAAACGTAAATATATTCCTTTACCCTCAACCCCCCCCCCCACAACAAACCTAACCACCATACAATCTTTATACTCAATGCAAAACGTAAATATATTCCTTTACCCTCAAACCCCCCCCCCTCGAACAAACCTAACCACCATACAATCTTTATACTCAATGTAAAACGTAAATATATTCCTTTACCCTCAAACCCCCCCAACAAACCTAACCACCATACAATCTTTATACTCAATGCAAAACGTAAATATATTCCTTTACCCTCAACCCCCCCCCCCCCCAAAAAAAAAAACCATACAATCTTTATACTCAATGCAAAACGTAAATATATTCCTTTACCCTCAACCCCCCCCCCCCCAACAAACCATACAATCTTTATACTCAATGCAAAACGTAAATATATTCCTTTACCCTCAAACCCCCCCCCCCCCCAACAAACCATACAATCTTTATACTCAATGCAAAACGTAAATATATTCTTTTACACTCAAAACCTAATCAACTTCTGTCTATCTCTTAGCTATTAACCCGCTATGTTTTGACATAAGCTCTCCGTGCAAGGTTATAATTACTTTGTCAACCCTCTTCCGGTTTTGCTTACGATAGCGGTCTAGCCCAAAGGGTTTGTTTTGATTGTCAAATTAAAACAGTTTTAAGCAATAATATGTAATGCACTATTTTGGAAAAGTGAAATGCATTCTAAACAAAATAATTGCTAACAATATATTTAGAACATTATGTGTAAAAGGGGGAGGGCAATACATCGCTTCTAACAGCTTTGCTGTAAAGTAAATTATGTAAAAGGGAGGGGGGCAATACATCGCTTCTAACAGCTTCGCTGTAAAGTAAATTATGTAAAAGGGGGAGGGCAATACATCGCTTCTAACAGCTTCGTTGTAAAGTAAATTACGTAAAAGGGTGGAGGGAAATGCCTTCAATTCTACCGCCATCATTGTAAAGTAAAAACAAACTATTTCTTCGCATTAAAAGTAAGGGGGGATTCGGTGTGTAGACATGTACACCCATTGACAAGAAAACTAATGTGTAAATATATGCGTTGCGTCTCTAGGCATGTTTTTTAATTTTTTTCAAGCTTTCAATAAAGTTTCTTTTATATTCCCGGGCGTGAATCCAGGATTTTTGTTGGGGGAGGGGGTTAACGCTTTTATTAGTGACAAAATAGAAAATGAAAGATTGTTTTTATCATAATTGTTTTCGACTTCAGTGTCTAACCATTTCTCATTGACATTTTAGCGGTTTTAACTATAACAATTTTCCTAAATTTAGGGGAGGGGGCGTGACTCCGTGATTTTTGTTGGGAAGGGGGTTAGCGCTTTTATTAGTGACAAAATAGAAATGAAAGATTGTTTTTATCATAATTGTTTTCTACTTCGTTGTGCGAACCATTTCTCTTTGACATTTTAGCGATTTTAACTATAGCATTTGAATAAAAGGTAGTAAGATATATTCGTTATTGATCTGGCATGCGCTTGAATAAAAAACTGAACGTTCGTATAATAATGCTTTGAGTTATTTCTGAGAAAAGTTGAATTTATTATAATCAAACTATGATTTTCAGAGTTTAGGTTGCTTTCGACAAAGATTTCTCTTTACATACGGCAAATTTCCACATGGTGATTGATCCATGGCCCTTCTAAATGTGATAGAAGCTACTACACCCTGCTTCAATCTCTTTTTTACGTATTCAAACTGAATGTTCGTATAACAATGCTTTGAGTTATTCCTCAGAAAATTGACCCCCTTCCAAATATTTACTCAGAGGAGCGGGTGCTGAAATGTAAAACGTTACTTATTTGCCAATCATTTTCACAGTTTTCAAGCTGGGATCTTTGAACACACTCCCTCCTTCTCAGTTTATTCTATGAAAGTGAGCAGTATTTGTTAGAGTTTCAGAAACATTACATATTTATTTAATTTAAACACTTTTTTTTCAGATATAACAATGTTTGGTGTGATTGACACAGAATATATTGATCTGAAATATTCCTCAACTGGCATTATTTTCGAAGCAGCTTTCTTACTCCTAGACAATCAACGACGTGAAATTCATTGCTATAAATGGAACATCAGATACAATATGTATAAGTACGAGAAAAACAGATGGAGTCCAACACTAAATTTTATAAATCGAAATGGCTTTTACACTAAAACCATACGACCACATAATGAAAATGGCTATGAAATAAAACATGTACAAGAGGAAATTCAGGAAATATGCAGTTTTTTTCGGTGTGCAAGCTGTTTATGTTAAGGGAAACGTGCCAACTGATAAACTCTTACTAGAAAAATGTGATAAAAACATAGCATTATTCAATTTAGAATACTTCAAATTTGAGACATACATGCATTCAGTCCATGACCCAGAAGGTGAAGTTAGATATTTCGCTCAATGGATACCGGAAAAGATACCTGACATGGAAAAATGCATCAGATATCCAAAGTCCTAAACTTGCTCCTCCTCTGAATGAACTTGCATTTCAGAGCAAGTTCATGGAAGAACTTGCTCTGAAATGCCTTTTGAAAAGTATTGCTTGGTGTTGAGATATCCAAAAAGCTGTAAAGTAAAGTTGTGGTGAAAAGGATGGGTACTTCAAATTGGAAAATGGGTTTAGAAGGGACATTAAGGAAAGATGTTGCTCTGAAATGCCTTTTGAGAGGTATTTCTTGGTGTTGAGATATCCAAAAAGCTGTAAAGTAAAGTTGTGGGTGAAATGGAAGGATGCTTCAACTTGTAAAATGGGTTTAGAAGGGACATTAGAAAGGAACTTGCTCTGAAATGTCTTTTGAAATGTATTTCTTGGTGTTGAGGTATCCAAAAAACTGTAAAGTAAAGTTGTGGGTGAAAAGGATGGGTACTTCAACTTGTAAAATGGGTTTAGGAGGGACATTAAGAAAATAAATTGTTCTGAAATGCCATTTGAAAAGTATTGCTATGTGTTGGGGCATTCAAAAGCTGTAAAGTAATGTTGTGGGTTGAAAAGGATTGGGTACTTCAACTTGTAAAATGGGTTTAGGAGGGACATTAAAAAAAGAACTTGTTGTGAAATGTATTGAAAAGTATTGCTTGGTGTTGTGGTCTTCAAGAGCTGTGAAGTAATGTTGTGTGTGAAAAGGATGGGTACTTCAATTTGTAAAATTGGGCTTAGGAGGGACATTAAGAAAAGGAACTGGTTGTGAAATGCCTTTTGAAAAGTATTGCTTGGAGTTGGGGCATTCAAAAAGCTGTAAAGTAAAGTTGTGGGTGAAAAGGATGGGAACTTCAACTTGTAAATTGGGTTTAGGAAGGACGTTAAGAAAATAACTTGTTCTGAAATGTCATTTGAAAAGTATTGCTTGGTGTTGGAGCATTCAAAAGCTGCAAAGTAAAGTTGTGGGTGAAAAGTATGGGTACTTCAACTTGTAAAATGGGTTTAGGAGGGACATTAAGAAAAGAACTTGTTCTGAAATGCCATTTGAAAAGTATTGCTATGCGTTGGGGCATTCAAAAGCTGTAAAGTAATGTTGTGGGTTGAAAAGGATGGGTACTTCAACTTGTAAAATGGGTTTAGGAGGGACATTAAGAAAAGAACTTGTTGTGAAATGCATTGAAAAGTATTGCTTGGTGTTGGGGCCTTCAAGAGCTGTGAAGTAATGTTGTGTGTGAAAAGGATGGGTACTTCAATTTGTAAAATGGGCTTAGGAGGGACATTAAGAAAAGGAACTGGTTGTGGAATGCCTTTGAAAAGTATTGCTTGGAGTTGGGGCATTCAAAAAGCTGTAAAGTAAAGTTGTGGTGAAAAGGATGGGTACTTCAACTTGTAAAATGGGTTTAGGAAGGACATTAAAAAAATAACTTGTTCTGAAATGCCATTTGAAAAGCATTGCTTGGTGTTGGAGCATTCAAAAGCTGTAAAGTAAAGTTGTGGGTGAAAAGTATGGGTACTTCAACTTGTAAAATGGGTTTAGGAAGTATATTAAGAAAAGAACTTGTTCTGAAAAGATATAATAATGCCTTTTGAAAAGTATTGCGGGGTCCGGAGGGTCTTTGGGGGCCCGGGGGGGGGGCTTTGGGGTCGGGGGTTACTCGGGGTTGTGGTAGTGTGGGTCGGGGTCCTACCTAACTTACCTGAAATTGTGATTTCAGAGAAATTCTTTAAGCGTTTAGGGTTAACTTACCTTTTTAGAGATGAGCATTTAGGGTTCTCCTACATGCTGAACCTGAAAGTTTGTACCCTGACCTGTTGGATCTGAAAGTGTAATTTCAGGGAAATTCTTTAACCTTTTAGGGTTAACTTGAACTTGAACTTTTCTTCACTTCGCTGAGAAAATTTAAAATTGAAGTAGAAATTTTTATCTTCCGGGAAAATATTCACAACTATGGTATAGCTTTTTCTATCTTCTACGGAAAAATTTCAAATAGAACTTTAAATTTCCTTGTGTCTTTGTGAAATTAAGAACTGAAGTGGAAGATTTTTATTTTCTTTGGAGAAATTAGAATTGAACTGTAAGTTCTTTAATAAAATTCAGAAGATAACTTGAACTTTCTATCTTCTATGAAAAATTTGGAACAGTATTTTAAATTTTTTCATCTCTTTGAGAAAAATCTGAACTGAAGTGGAAACTTGCATGATATTGTGGCGTGTACAAAAAAAAATCTGAACTGAAGTGGAAACTTGTATGATATTGTGGCGTGCACGAAAGTTGTAAAGTAAAGTTGTGGTGAAAAGGATGGGTACCTCAACTTGTAACATGGGTTTAGGATGGACATTAAGAAAAGAACTTGTTCTGAAATGCTTTTGAAAAGTATTGCTTGGTGTTGAGGGTATTCAAAAAGCGGTGAAGTATAGTTCTGGATGAAAAAGTTGGGTACTTCAACTTGTAAAATGGGTTTAGGAGGGGCATTAAGAAAAAAGTTGTAAAGTAAAGTTGTGGTGAAAAGGATGGGTACTTCAACTTGTAAAATGGGTTTAAGAGGGACATCAAGAAAGGAACTTGTTCTGAAATGCCTTTTAAAAAGTATTGCTAGGTCTTGGGGCATTCAAAAAGCTGTAAAGCAAAGTTGTGGGGGAAAAGGATGGGTACTTCAACTTGTAAAATGGGTTTAAGAGGGACATTAAGAAAAGAACTTGCTCTGAAATGCCTTTTGAAAAGTATTGCTTGGTGTTGAGATATCCAAAAAGCTGTAAAGTAAAGTTGTGGTGAAAAGGATGGGTACTTCAAGTTGGAAAATGGGTTTAGAAGGGACATTAAGGAAAGATGTTGCTCTGAAATGCCTTTTGAGAGGTATTTCTTGGTGTTGAGATATCCAAAAAGCTGTAAAGTAAAGTTGTGGGTGAAATGGAAGGATGCTTCAACTTATAAAATGGGTTTAGAAGGGACATTAAGAAAGGAACTTGCTCTGAAATGTCTTTTGAAATGTATTTCTTGGTGTTGAGGTATCCAAAAAACTGTAAAGTAAAGTTGTGGGTGAAAAGGATGGGTACTTCAACTTGTAAAATGGGTTTAGGAGGGACATTAAGAAAATAACTTGTTCTGAAATGCCATTTGAAAAGTATTGCTATGTGTTGGGGCATTCAAAAGCTGTAAAGTAATGTTGTGGGTTGAAAAGGATTGGGTACTTCAACTTGTAAAATGGGTTTAGGAGGGACATTAAGAAAAGAACTTGTTGTGAAATGTATTGAAAAGTATTGCTTGGTGTTGTGGTCTTCAAGAGCTGTGAAGTAATGTTGTGTGTGAAAAGGATGAGTACTTCAATTTGTAAAATTGGGCTTAGGAGGGACATTAAGAAAAGGAACTGGTTGTGAAATGCCTTTTGAAAAGTATTGCTTGGAGTTGGGGCATTCAAAAAGCTGTAAAGTAAAGTTGTGGGTGAAAAGGATGGGAACTTCAACTTGTAAAATGGGTTTAGGAAGGACGTTAAGAAAATAGCTTGTTCTGAAATGTCATTTGAAAAGTATTGCTTGGAGTTGGGGCATTCAAAAAGCTGTAAAGTAAAGTTGTGGTGAAAAGGATGGGTACTTCAACTTGTAAAATGGGTTTAGGAAGGACATTAAAAAAATAACTTGTTCTGAAATGCCATTTGAAAAGTATTGCTTGGTGTTGAGATATCCAAAAAGCTGTAAAGTAAAGTTGTGGTGAAAAGGATGGGTACTTCAAGTTGGAAAATGGGTTTAGAAGGGACATTAAGAAAATAACTTGTTCTGAAATGCCATTTGAAAAGTATTGCTATGTGTTGGGGCATTCAAAAGCTGTAAAGTAATGTTGTGGGTTGAAAAGGATTGGGTACTTCAACTTGTAAAATGGGTTTAGGAGGGACATTAAGAAAAGAACTTGTTGTGAAATGTATTGAAAAGTATTGCTTGGTGTTGTGGTCTTCAAGAGCTGTGAAGTAATGTTGTGTGTGAAAAGGATGAGTACTTCAATTTGTAAAATTGGGCTTAGGAGGGACATTAAGAAAAGGAACTGGTTGTGAAATGCCTTTTGAAAAGTATTGCTTGGAGTTGGGGCATTCAAAAGCTGTAAAGTAAAGTTGTGGGTGAAAAAGTATGGGTACTTCAACTTGTAAAATGGGTTTAGGAGGGACATTAAGAAAAGAACTTGTTCTGAAATGCCATTTGAAAAGTATTGCTATGCGTTGGGGCATTCAAAAGCTGTAAAGTAATGTTGTGGGTTGAAAAGGATGGGTACTTCAACTTGTAAAATGGGTTTTAGGAGGGACATTAAGAAAAGAACTTGTTGTGAAATGCATTGAAAAGTATTGCTTGGTGTTGTGGCCTTCAAGAGCTGTGAAGTAATGTTGTGTGTGAAAAGGATGGGTACTTCAATTTGTAAAATGGGCTTAGGAGGGACATTAAGAAAAGGAACTGGTTGTGGAATGCCTTTGAAAAGTATTGCTTGGAGTTGGGGCATTCAAAAAGCTGTAAAGTAAAGTTGTGGTGAAAAGGATGGGTACTTCAACTTGTAAAATGGGTTTAGGAAGGACATTTAAAAAATAACTTGTTCTGAAATGCCATTTGAAAAGTATTGCTTGGTGTTGGAGCATTCAAAAGCTGTAAAGTAAAGTTGTGGGTAAAAAATATGGGTACTTCAACTTGTAAAATGGGTTTAGGAAGTATATTAAGAAAAGAACTTGTTCTGAAAAGATATAATAATGCCTTTTGAAAAGTATTGCGGGGTCCGGAGGGTCTTTGGGGGCCCGGGGGGGGGCTTTGGGGTCGGGGGTTACTCGGGGTTGTGGTATTGTGGGTCGGGGTCCTACCTAACTTAACCTGAAAGTGTGATTTCAGAGAAATTCTTTAAGCGTTTAGGGTTAACTTACTTACCTTTTTTAGGGATGAGCATTTAGGGTTCTCCTACATGCTGAATCTGAAAGTGTGATTTCAGAGAAATTCTTGAAGCGTTTAGGGTTAACTTACCTTTTTTAGGGATGAGCATTTAGGGTTGTCCTACATGCTGAACCTGAAAGTATGATTTCAGAGAATTTCTTTAAGCGTTTAGGGTTAACTTACCTTTTTAGGGATGAGCATTTAGGGTTCTCCTACATGCTGAACCTGAAAGTTTGTACCCTGACCTGTTGGATCTGAAAGTGTAATTTCAGGGAAATTCTTTAACCTTTTAGGGTTAACTTACCTTTTTAGGGGTGTCTATTTAGGGTTCTCCAACATGCTGAACTTGAAAGTGTGTTCCCTGACATGTTGAATCTGAAAGTATAATTTTCATGGCGATAGACTATTCTAAAGAATGAAACGGTTGAGGGTTAAGATATTTATTGCTTAAACATATTTAAAAACATTTGAAAAAAAATAATGACATATTTAAAAAAAAAGAAGCTTAATCCATTTGATATGAGGAGGAGCAAGTTTAGGACTTTGGATATCTGATGCATTTTTCCATGTCAGGTATCTTTTCCGGTATCCATTGAGCGAAATATCTAACTTCATCTTCTGGGTCATGGACTGAATGCATGTATTTCTCACATTTGAAGTCTTCTAAATTGAATAATGCTATGTTTTTATCACATTTTCTAGTAAGAGTTTATCAGTTGGCACATTTCCCTTAACATAAACAGCTTGCACACCGAAAAAAACTGCATATTTCCTGAATTTCCTCTTGTACATGTTTTATTTCATAGCCATTTTCATTATGTGGTCATATGGTTTTAGTGTAAAAGCCATTTCGATTTATAAAATTTAGTGTTGGACTCCATCTGTTTTTCTCGTACTTATACATATTGTATCTGATGTTCCATTTATAGCAATAAATTTCACGTCGTTGATTGTCTAGGAGTAAGAAAGCTGCTTCGAAAATAATGCCAGTTGAGGAATATTTCAGACCAATATATTCTGTGTCAATCACACCAAACATTATTATATCTGAAAAAAAAGTGTTTAAATTAAATAAATATGTAATGTTTCTGAAACTCTAACAAATACTGCTCACTTTCATAGAATAAACTGAGAAGGAGGGAGTGTGTTCAAAGATCCCAACTTGAAAACTGTGAAAATGATTGGCAAATAAGTAACGTATTACATTTCAGCACCCGCTCCTCTGAGTAAATATTTGGAAGGGGTCAATTTTCTGAGGAATAACTCAAAGCATTGTTATACGAACATTCAGTTTGAATACGTAAAAAGAGATTGAAGCAGGGTGTAGTAGCTTCTATCACATTTAGAAGGGCCATGGATCAATCACCATGTGGAAATTTGCCGTATGTAAAGAGAAATCTTTGACGAAAGCAACCTAAACTCTGAAAATCATAGTTTGATTTTAATAAATTCAACTTTTCTCAGAAATAACTCAAAGCATTATTATCACGAACGTTCAGTTTTTTATTCAAGCGCATGCCAGATCAATAACGAATATATCTTACTACCTTTTATTCAAATGCTATAGTTAAAATCGCCAAAATGTCAAAGAGAAATGGTTCGCACAACGAAGTAGAAAACAATTATGATAAAAACAATCTTTCATTTCTATTTTGTCACTAATAAAAGCGCTAACCCCCTCTTCAACAAAAATCACGGATTCACGCCCCCTCCCCTAAATTTAGGAAAATTGTTATAGTTAAAATCGCTAAAATGTCAATGAAAAATGGTTAGACACTGAAGTCGAAAACAATTATGATAAAAACAATCTTTCATTGTCTATTTTGTCACTAATAAAAGCGTTAACCCCCTCCCCCAACAAAAATCCTGGATTCGCGCCCGGGAATATAAAAGAAACTTTATTGAAAGCTTGAAAAAAATTAAAAAACATGCCTAGAGACGCAACGCATATATTTACACATTAGTTATCTTGTCAATGGGTGTACATGTCTACACACCGAATCCCCCCTTACTTTTAATGCGAAGAAATAGTTTGTTTCTACTTTACAATGATGGCGGTAGAATTGAAGGCATTGCCCTCCACCCTTTTACGTAATTTACTTTACAACGAAGCTGTTAGAAGCGATGTATTGCCCTCCCCCTTTTACATAATTTACTTTACAGCGAAGCTGTTAGAAGCGATGTATTGCCCCCCTCCCTTTTACACAATTTACTTTACAGCAAAGCTGTTAGAAGCGATGTATTGCCCTCCCCCTTTTACATAATGTTCTAAATATATTGTTAGCAATTATTTTGTTTAGAATGCATTTCACTTTTCCAAAATAGTGCATTACATATTATTGCTTAAAACTGTTTTAGTTTGACAATCAAAACAAACCCTTTGGCTAGACCGCTATCGTAAGCAAAACCGGAAGAGGGGTGACAAAGTAATTATAACCTTGCGCGGAGAGCTTATGTCAAAACATAGCGGGTTAATACCTAAGAGATAGACAGAAGTTGATTAGGTTTTGAGTGTAAAAGAATATATTTACGTTTTGCATTGAGTATAAAAATTGTATGGTTTGTTGGGGGGGGGGTTTGAGGGTAAGGAATATATTTACGTTTTGCATTGAGTATAAAAATTGTATGGTTTGTTGGGGGGGGGTTTGATAAAGGAATATATTTACGTTTTGCATTGAGTATAAAGATTGTATGGTTTGTTGGGGGGGGTTGAGGGTAAAGGAATATATTTACGTTTTGCATTGAGTATAAAGATTGTATGGTTGTTAGGTTTGTTGGGGGGGGGGTTTGAGGGTAAAGGAATATATTTACGTTTTACATTGAGTTTAAAGATTGTATGGTGTTTAGGTTTGTTGGAGGGGGAGGGGGGGTTTGAGGGTAAAGGAATATATTTACGTTTTACATTGAGTATAAAGATTGTATGGTGGTTACGTTTGTTGTGGGGGGGGGGGGGGTTTTGAGGGTAAAGGAATATATTTACGTTTTACATTGAGTATAAAGATTGTATGGTGGTTAGGTTTGTTGGAGGGGGGGGGGGGGTTGAGGGTAAAGGAATATATATTTACGTTTTACATTGAGTATAAAGATTGTATGGTGGTTAGGTTTGTTGTGGGGGGGGGGGGTTTGAGGGTAAAGGAATATATTTACGTTTTACATTGAGTATAAAGATTGTATGGTGGTTAGGTTTGGGGGGGGGGGGGGTTTTGAGGGTAAAGGAATATATTTACGTTTTGCATTGAGTATAAAGATTGTATGATAGTTAGGTTTGTTGGGGGGTACTTAAATATACTAGAGGGTGATCAAGGAAAATTCGTTTGAAAATAAAAATGCACTTACATTGCTAATTGCGGCTGCCAAGGCCTCAAGCTCATCAATTATGTCAATTGTTCTATCCATTGTGTCACAATACTTTCCAATAAATGAATCACATTGCATGCCCGTTATATACGAAATCTCAAGGTCAAATTGTTATGTAAACAAAGTCCTCTGATTTGCTGAGAAGGAAACACGGGATCTAACTGTTAACATGGAAACTCACAACATTTGCATTGAACAACAACAAGAAGGGAGTGTCATTAACTGTTTCCCGGAAACTCATAACATCTGCATCGAACAACAACAAGAAGGGAGTGACAAAGTTCCTGTTTTTCCATTCTCACTGACAAAATCCATAAAAACATCAAATAAATTGACCAACACACATAACCATCCATGAAAAACATCAAATAAATCGACCAACACACATAACCATCCATGAAAACAGACATAAATGTGACAAAGTTCCTGTTTTTTTTCATTCTCACTGACAAAATCCATAAAACATCAAATAAATCGACCAACACACATAACCATCCATAAACTATGTAAAAAAAAGTTGTAGGTGGCAGCAGGGGTGTCGCGTGGGAGTTATAGGGTCACCTCTACTAGCATGGAGGCAAAAAAGATTATAATTCAAGGAAGTGGCAGTATTTGAGGAATAAGAGACTGCCATTGGCTTCTTAAAGTTGACAACTTTATATTTATTATTAAACTAAATCTCTATTTCCATAAGGGGTAATTACCATAAGAAAGCTTAAGAGGCTACCGCTTAAATTTCAGCCACCCTATGAAATTTCTAATTCAAGTCATTTCAGGAAATCTCTTTCTCCAAGAGCCTCAATTACGATAGGCATAAAACTATGTCCAGAGCCACAAATTTCAGAACATTGTCCGTAAAATACCCCGGGTATATTTACTAAAAGTCTGGACTGATTAAGTCGTCCCGGGACCGCATCCATTTTAATACCTAGGGATGGTACGGCCCATGAATGAAGGACATCATCTGAGGTAATCATCATACGAATAGCTTGATTATAGGGAACAGGGAGGCGGTTATCCACATCAAGTAGACGATATATACCAGAAGAGAGCTCATTCGAGGGGATTATGTAAGAGTCAAATTGAACATCATCAATATCAGAGTACTCATAAGATCAGTATCATTGGTGTCCCGTTACTTTAATTGTTAGGGCGGGTTATGAATTTCATCAATTAGGTAAAGAAGGCGAACAGAGGGGAGGGCAATAGCTACTAGAATAACAGCAGGGATAACAGTTCACACCGTTTCGATTGCCTGTCCGTCAAGGAGATAACGAGGAAGAAACTTATTGGAAAATAGTGCGGCTAGGAAAAATCCCACAAGTGAAGTGATAAGAATTACTACCAACAGGGCGTGATCATGAAAAAAATAAGTTGTTCTATGAGAGGTGAATTTCCATTTTGCAGACCCAGTTGAAACCATTGAGACATTTTTAAAGGGGTCCCCCATCTTTGGAGCTTAAATCCAACGCATATGCGTTTCTGCCACTTTAAAATGTAGAAATTATAGTAATCTCTTCGTAAGAGTGGTCAGCAGGTGGGTGGGGGTGATTTCACTCTACACTCGATCTTAAGTTTAGTGAAACAAGATTAATTCGTTTGGTAACCATAGCTTCCCAGATGCAAAAAATAAATATAAGTGTGGCAACTATAGATATAATTCTTCCTAACGAAGAAATTACATTCCATGAGGCATATGTGTCGGGATAATCTGCATAGCGGCGCGGTATTCCTGCGAGACCTAAAAAATGTTGTGGGAAAAAGGTTAGGTTTACCCCTAAAAATATAATAAAAAAATGCACCTTAAGAAGGAACTGATTCATTCTTAGCCCAGTCATAAGAGGGAATCAATGTACGAATCCCCCTATAATAGCAAATACAGCTCCTATTGACAAGACGTAGTGGAAGTGAGCAACAACGTAGTAAGTATCATGGAGTACGATATCAATTCTAGAATTCCAAAGGACAACCCCAGTAAGACCCCCCACAGTAAATAAGAAGACAAACCCTAGGGCTCATAACATAGATGGGGTTATAGTAAGTCGTGTCCCGTGAAGAGTCCCGATCCATCTAAAAATCTTAATTCCAGTAGGGATTGCAATAATTATAGTTGCAGCAGTGAAATAGGCTCGAGTATCCACGTCTATACCGACAGTAAATATATGGTGGGCTCAGACAACAAAACCAAGAATCCCAATAGCAAGTATAGCATAAATTATACCTAACGTGCCAAATGCTTCCTTTTTCCCTCTTTCTTGACTAATAATATGAGAAACCATACCAAATCCGGGTAAGATTAGAATATATACTTCAGGGTGACCAAAGAACCAAAATAGATGTTGATAAAGAATGGGATCTCCACCACCTGCGGGATCAAAGAAAGAAGTATTTAAATTACGATCAGTCAACAACATAGTAATAGCTCCTGCCAGTACAGGTAGAGACAAAAAGTAAGAGGACGGCTGTGATTCCCACGGCCCATACCAAGAGTGGCATACGGTCAATAGATATTGACTGAGGTTGTATATTGATAATAGTGGTAATGAAGTTTACGGCCCCTAAAATTGAGGAGGCCCCAGCTAAATGTAGGGAGAAGGTAGCTAAATCTACCGAAGGTCCGGCATGGGCAATGGCGGAGGATAAGGGGGGGGGGTAGACTGTTCATCCGGTTCCTGCTCCTCTTTTCAACCATAGATCTAGCTAAAAGGAGAGTTAGGGAAGGTGGGAGTATTCAAAATCTCAAGTTGTTTAGACGGGGGAAAGCTATATCAGGGGCCCCTAATATAATAGGTACTAGCCAGTTACCAAATCCTCCAATCAGAATTAGGTATAACTATAAAAAAGATTATAATAAATGCATGAGAGCCGTTACAATGGCATTATACACCTGTTCATCTCCAATTAGGGAGCCGGGTTGACCCAATTCTGCCCGAATAAATATGCTTAAAGAAGTTCCCACTATTCCTGCTCAAGCTCCGAAAATAAAGTATAAAGTTCCAATATCTTTGTGATTTGTAGAATAAAATCAACGTTGCATAAGTAAAGTGGCCAATAATAGGTGCTAAATTGTAAATTTAGTTAAGGAAACTTGCCTTTACTAAAATTACTTCCGGGCTTAGTAGTTTAAAAAATGTAAGATTGCAAATCTTAAGATGGTTAATCCTTAGGCTTAATACTTCTGATTTTTTCAATTCTTATTAAACAGTAAGACATAAATACATATATATATATATAGGTGTTTTGTGCACGTAGGATTTTGATTCCTAAAAAGAAATTTACCTTTCATATATAATATACAGGGACGAGGTGCCTGATAAAAAGGATTACGTTGATACTGTAATTATGTAGATAATACCCTCGTCTGGACAAGACGCAAAAGAATTAAAGCTTAAGAATCTCTTATTTCCGGCTTTGAAGGCTGGTAGTTTAGTTAACTTAAAGCTTTACAAAAATAACAGGGGAAGTAAAACATTAAATCTTATCGATAAAACCGCCAGAACTTCTATGTTTTTTAGATTTTATTTATGAGGGAAACAAAAGAGAGCTCATAGCAATCTTAAAATAAAAATAGACTGAGAGACATGAAGATGAAACAAGAGCCAAGATAATAAAGGGGGGTAAAATATTTATTTCTAGAGATATTCATTTGATGAAAAACCCCAGAAAAGGGGGGAGCCCGGCTAAAGAGAGGAGGCCGAACGAAATTGAAATCTTATAGGTTAGTCCGGTGTTATCACTTATTTGAGTTAGAGAAAACAACCCCTTCTGTTGTAATAGGGCTACTACAAGATAAAGAATAATTAAGTAAGTGACATAATAAGTTGATACTAAAAAAAATCTGCTTGTATTAATCATAAGCCAGGATAAATGTCTAATAGAGGAAAAAGCTATAATTAGGCGGAGATTGGATTGGCTGATCCCTCCTAGCCCTCCAATAATTGCTCTGACAAGGATAAAAAAGGAGCTCGTAAATTGGGTTATAATTAGCCCTAGAAGAGGTCCAATTTTTTGAAAAGTTATTAAGAGGGCTAAGATCTTTCATGATATAGACTTAGAAATACTCACCAGTCATATATGAAACGGGGCTGCTCCAATTTTAACTAATAGGGCAAGGGGATCAAAAACGAAAATGATTGATTTAGTGTACTCGCTAAAAAGATCACTGAGGCTACCGATTGAATTAAGAAATATTTTAGTCTATTTTCCTTTCTTTCTTCAATTATAATGGGGATAAGTCTTAAAGAGTTTATTTCTATTCTAATCCACAAACCTAATCAGGAGTGGGCAGATACCATAAGGACGTAGGAAAAAAATAAGAATAATCATTTAATCATTTAAAGAGAGATTTCCCTATCATTGGGGTATGAGCCCAGTAGCTTAACTTAGCTTACTCTTTAATTCAGCCAGGAGAGAAAGACTCCCCCCATCCTCGAGAACGCTTGATAAATGAAGCAGTTTGAGGGAGGAGTTTTTCTTGGAGGCCAAATGAAAGTTTAACATATAGTGCTATTCAAATAGTACACAAAACCCATATCATGAAAAACTAAACTCCAATGTTAATTACCATGAAAACTGCGGTACTTATTAAGATTAATTTATCAGCCATTTCAAGCGGATTTGTTGGCAGAAGGGAGGTTGGAATCCTCATTCTAGAAATTTTTGGGAGCTAAAATTGGGATGAGTCAAATTTGCATTTCTCAGACTTTAAGGGAGCGTGTTGAACAGGGCCATTTTTCGGAATAAACTCAATAGATCCCTCATTAATATTGAAAAAGTGACATGCAAAATTCCCTAAACGTAATGTTTAAGCTGATTTTTAGTGATTTTAGGGGTTTTGGATCTAAAATTTTAACTAATTTACGTGTATAGAATTTCATTAAATCATATTAAATAAAAGAGTAATTTATTAGAATGTATACATAAGAACATATATAAACATACTACTAGTATGTTTATTCTAACACTACGTGTTAGAATAAACATACTAGTAGTATGTTTATAACTATATTAAATTTTAAACCCTCTTAAGAGGGTTGTATTAAATGAGGTAATGATTTTATTTACCCTGGAACAACAAATCTTCCAGGGTAAATATAAATCAATATCTCTGTGTTATTATAGAAACCCTCTTAAGAGGGTTTAAGTAAAATTTAATATGTATATATAAATGATATAAATAATTTACATTCACCACTCTTTTATTATTCTAAGAAAAAGAGCGGTGAATGCAATATACAGGACGGTATATATTATAATAGTAATATATATATATATATGTATGCAGGCTTAGCTCCTTAAGTAAGACCCCTCTGTCTTAAGGAGCTTATGCTCTAGAAGTGGCTCAAATGAACATCGTTCTACGCCAGATGAACCATGAAGACAGCCAACATTATGTGTTGATTGCAAAATCGGTAGTCACACGTGTTATAGTGTAAAATGTCCCTCAAACAGTAAACCACAAAAAAGTTGACATCTGAAGCTTCTGCAGTTAAATGTGTATTGTGAATATTAATGGCTCGTTCGCAAACAAAATTCCGATTTTAAATGAGATATTTAGGCAAAATGAAGTTGTCTGTTTAGCGAAGCAGCTAAGTGGAAAATGGCGACTTTTCGGTGGTATTGCCACTTCCGTTCATTTGACTCTAAAATTTAGTGTATTCAAAGACAATGATAACTTTCTAGCGGTTCGTGTTGAGGCTGTGTTTTTATTAATGTATATTTGCAACAAATTATCATGATGAGCTTTCGGAGCGTGTTTTCACTTTTTTAGAGATAAACTCGGCCAGTTTATTATAACTCGGCCGTATTAGATCCTTAAGCCTTCAATGAATATTCGTTGGTGACTTCAATTGCGATTTGTATGAACTACTTTATCTAGGTATTTACGTTTTACGCTGTTGCTTAGTATTTTTGAAGACCAGTTTTGATCTCAAGTGCAAAGATTTAAACTTTACTCACGTACACATCTCAATGGCTACATCAGATCTCCATCATGTCGTAGCGTCTGCAAATATCAGGATATTGCCTGTCAAGGTTGTGCTTGATTTTCAGCTATCTGATCACTTACCAATACAGTTTTCAGCCGAGATTCCTTGCCACGGCTCCGATACACAAATGCAAACAGCTTTGAAAATACCTCCTAGGTCTCGCCGTGATTGGCGTAAAATTAACCCTGTTTTATTTCAAGAAGAAGCCACCAGAGTCCTTAGTAAGATCCGTGTCCCTTTCCATCTTCTCTCCAGATTGACTGCTCTTTCAAAGGAAGAAACACAACTATCAGTCGATACATATTGTGCAGAAATCGGCCATGCCCTTCGCTGTGCTGGAAAGGCTGCCGTCCTTCTAAGTAGACCCCGTTATCCTACCCTTTCTGGCTGGTCAAAAAATCCAGAGTTAGTGGATACCCATTCTAAGTCTAAATTCTGGCCTCAACTTTGGATTTCTTGTGGATGACCCCTTCGGGGTAGTCAATTCAATTCGCCTATTCACAAAAAGAAAACTCGCGAAGGAGCTAAAAGCTCATAGAAAAAAGATGATTGATATTGAATCTGCAAGGGTCAAAAGGAATCCTTCTCTCCTTTGGTGTTTTCTGTACTCTAAAAGTGATTAGTCTTTGTCCGCATGCGCTATCCCTGATTCTGAATGGTATGCGTACTATGAGTCAGAATTTTTGGCCCCTGATCCAGCCCTCAACGAAAGATACGAAGCTGAGTTGGACGACTTCTTAGATAGTTGTTCCCAGGGTGATTATGTTGTAACAGTGGGAGCTATGTGCAAGGCCATCTCTCACCTAAAACCTAAAAAATCTTACGAGATTGATGAAATCAGCGAATCCATTAAAAAAGTGGTGGGTCCGCTCTCATTAGTAACGTAACTCTCCTGATGCAGATTATCCTCATTCAGGGTATTATCCAACCACTTTCTCAATTGGGGATCTTACGCCAGTTCCTAAAAAAGGGAAAACTACCATGCAATGCTCCTCTTTCACGATTGCTACTTCTCTTTGAAAGTTATTTGAACTTTTATTCATAGATGAGTTGGAGAAACTCTGTTGCAGTCCTCCAAGACAATTTGGTTTCCAACATGGTATTGGTTGTGATGAAGCTCTCCAAGTCGTTACAAATGCACTCCTAGATGCACACGACTTCTTAGCTAGTTGTCCCAAGGGTGATTATGTTGTAACGGAAGGAGCTATGAGCAAGGCCATCTCTTGCCTAAAACCTAAACAATCTTTTAGGATTGATGAAATCAACGCACTCCATTTAAATAGTGGTGGGCCCACTCTCATTAACCACGTAACTCTCCTGACGCAGATTATCCTAATTCATGGTACTGTCCCAACCACTTTCTCAGTTGGAGATCTTACGCCTGTTCCTAAAAATGGGAAAAACTGCCATGCAATGCTCCTCTTTTCGTTTAATCACGATTGCTACTTCTCTTTGCAAGTTATTTGACCTTTTATTCGTAGATGAGTTTGAGAAACTGTGTTGCAGTCCTCCATGACAATTCGGTTTTCCAACGTGGTATTGGTTGTGCTGAAGCACACCAAGTCGTTGCAAATGCACTCCTAGATGCACACACAAATCAGGAGAAATCCTAGCCATCGGTGGCTTAGACCTGCAGAGAGCGTTTGATTTATTGATTCATGCGCTTATGTTGCTAAATTCAGCTAAAAGAGATTGATCTCAAATATAATTCTGGCTTTCCGTGAGCTTTACTCTCGCCTTCGTGTGTGACTCAAGCTCCCTCCCGATAAAGGCCTTCTGCCAGCACCACGGTTAGCTTTGATACGAGTCTGCAAGGATGCCCGTCAGGGGACAGTTTTTATCCCTCCATTTCTTCAACAACTACATTATTGAGCCTCAAAATAGCTGTCCTTCATCATGCATTCTCAGTTCAATTGACATTTCCCTGGTATGCTTTGCTGATGACGCTCTGAATCTCAGGCGGACGCTTAATCGCCTTTCAGAAATATTCCCATGTCTGCAGTCAAATTACGAGAAAGTCGGTCTGAGATTTAACTCCCACAAGTCGGAAGTCATGTTTCACAATTGGAAGAAGGACCCTCCTACTAAATATCACACTAGGTGATTACTCAGTAAAACCAGTTGATAAAATAGTATATCTGGGGTTGTCAATAGGTACTTCATTGCAGCATACCCGCTCCCTCCTATTCTAACATCTTGAACGTTGAATATCCAGCTCCTATGCCTTGATCATTAAATCCACCCTGAGATTTAACCGTCCACTACTGGCAAGTATTTACAACGCTACCGCTCTGCCACATATATTATATACGACCCCTTTCTGGAAACTCTTGGTAAACCGTGAAAGGTCTAAAATTCGCTCTTTGTTTTTCCGTTTCGCCAAGTACCCTACTAAAATTGCCACCATGGATAAAAAATTGTTTTCAAATTTGGCGCTATAACCTAGCCGACCCAAATCTAGCTTTTGAGGAACTTATTAGCCGGCAAAAAATAAAACCAGTAATGTTAAAGCACGAATGAGAAAGTTTGCTTGTTTAATTATTCCACTTGTTTCCAATTTTTTTCTCTCTCTCTCTCTCTTTTCCTTTTTCTTTTTTTTCCTTCAAGAAGTTGTTGTTTTTTTTTCGCTGTTATTTTTTTAAGAAGTTGTTTTTTTGTTGTTATTTTTTAGTATGTTTTCTTTCTGTCTCATCTTTTCGTATTATTCTATATACTCTGTCATTGTACATTTATTGTATACGATGGGTTTTCAATATACTATTATTAGCACTTTAACTGATGATGTTTTGATTTACTGATGATTAACTGATGATCATTTTCTGAGAAGGAGCTGACGACTAACATACTTGTATGCATTTTGTTGCCGAAAAAGAGCTTAAAATCATTTGATCAAGGTACCTCAGAGGGGTTTGGAGACTCACAAGGGATAATTTGATAGGAAATCAATAAGCTGACATGTTTTGATACTGGCTTTACTGCAATTTCTGAGAAACATATTGCAACTCTTGGTGATTTTGATTATACAGTAGGACTCATAAATGCTTGTCTGCTGCCCACGTCAAGGTCTTCTAAGGCGAATATACACAATTAAGATTTTTTATATTTGAGAGGGGGAGTTGATTTTTTGTTTAATAAACTTAAACACTCGTCCACATAACGTCTACCAAAAGGCTGTATCACGTTTTGCTCGTCTAAGGCGAACTGCAGCACACAGCACTAGTCCAAAAATACCTCTTACATTAAGAAGCTTTAAAGTTTATTTTATATCAAGTTTTTATTCCGAGCTTCAGACCTGCCAAAACTTTTCTCCGGCAACTTTTCATTTTATTGGAGGAATTCACCAGAATTTTTTTTTTTAGGTCCACGAAAGCCCATATATCAGAAAAAATTTTTGCTAAGAGTTTTTCTTAGAACAACAAAACATGCCTTTGATCTCACGGACTAAGAGATATGGGATTTAACAGAGACAGGTCTAAAAAATTTTCAGACAAGAAATTACATACTTAAGTTCTTTTTTCATAATAGGTGGCGTTTTCTGAAGAAGTTGCTGTAAAAGCTGATGGAAAGTGGCTTGTCCTGTGTATTGGTTTAACGTCTGGATTGGGACGATTATTATTTGGTCAGATTGCTGATATGCCAAATATCAATAGACTTCTTATCCAGCAAGTTAGTGTTATCTTTTTTACTTCCTTTTAATGGGTATTAAAAGAAATATTGGAAGAAAATGAATTAAAGTTCTTCCTTTTTTTAAATTAGCTAATAAGTATATTGAATTCTTTGTTGTTGTTACAAAAGTGTGTTTCTTTTTTTTTCCTTTTTATAAATTTTATGTTTGTATGTTCATTTCTCTGGATATGCCCCCCCCCCCCCAGGCGCTGAGGATTAAAATCTTTGATTAAAAGGACATGACTCATGTTCTTTGTCAAATATTAACAGAAAACTTTTGACAAACATGATTAGTTTCTCAGGTACTTGAAATTTGTGGTTCTAAAAAACTTTTAATTCAGGTTAACGGATGCTATTTTCAACCGGTCATTAGAAATATTTCAGCACAGCCGTTGAACCGTTGTGACGCATAAGCTCGCAGCACAAAATGAGGAAATTTGCAGGAAAACGGCCGCTTTTGCGTAAAACTGCATTAGTGGGAAACAAGAGTAACACAGCTTATATTAGTAAACTAAACACAAAAAGAAATTAGAAAGCCTTGATTCAGATACTGGACTGCCAAGACGTGCCAAAACCTTGCAATGGAAAACACTGGTTACATTGCTTTCTTGATTTTTTTTCTTCGGAGAATACCTTCATTTTGCATTCTACTCATTATAATTTTGCTGCACTTACCTCGAAACTAACTAAGTTTAAATTATATTTCTTATGCACCTTAGACCCATGAGCATCACCAAATCTCAACAATAACTTATAATAAATCTGCTTAAAATTAAAGCAGTTTCAATTAACATTCCAGGACGAGTAAAAATTTCGAAGTTAGGTGCGATCATTTTTATTGGAAAGAAAAGTGTCAAAATCTTCGGAAAAATGAGCTTTGCATGCTTAGCTATTATACTATAGAGATACGATCTACCTAATGAGCTTTGTGAACTAATTAAGATGTACGAGATTATTTCCTCTTCTTTTTGGGGGAATCATACGAGAATAAATAAAACTGACAGCTAAAATTTAGCTTTTATACATAAATTAAAAAAATCAGTTTATATACGTAGATATATAAATCAATAGAAAAGCCAAAAAAAGAAAAAATATATTAGGTAGCGGAGCGTAAATAGAAATTGCCATTGTAACAAAAAGGTACAATAACAAATTTTTGGTCAGGTCTATCAAGTTATTGTTTTAACCCCCCCCCCCCCCCCCCCAAAAAAAAACAGAAATCCTGGATATGGTCTTGTGCTCGCCCAAGATTGTATCTTTTCTAATTAAAAAAAAAAAAAAAAACCTTAGATCTTCATACTTATTGGTCAATCATAAGTTTTCACGCTTCAAAGATGAACAGTGTTCAACTCGAGAAATTAAGAATGAGATACATAAGTGGTATTGCAATCATGTATAATTTTGATTTTATTCTCAAGTGACCCAAATATGAGAATTCATCCTTTTTCCACATTCTTTAGTTGAGTTGGTTTTAATGGGCCTTTTTTAATTTTCACCTGCAACTTTTTTTGTTTTTCTGGTATTTGGCTAAATATTTAAGAACTTCTTGGGAGATGGCCAAAGCAGAAGCTTTAACCAGAATGGGATGGAGGAGGAGTGGTTGTCAGTGTTCCTGCCTCACACAGTAGTAATAGTTTTAGAATATGCTTATGTTACCTTATACACAGATAACAAATAAGCTGATGTTGCAATGCCACAGCAAGCCATAAAACTTCCCAGCATGGCTGTTAATTTTGGACTTCTGTGGTCTGTGATCATTTGAGCTATTGGGAGCATCATTAACGAAATACCAGTTGAACACGAAGAAACAAAAGCTAGAAAATATCCCTGTGTGACTAATATACTTTAGAAGTTACAGGATTTTTTTTTGTACCACTTGGGAACTTCTTCAATTTGTTTTTTATATTATCCGCGAGTGAAAGCAAGCTCCGTCGAGCTGTTTTTGAAACGTTTGTTCGTATTGATTGTTCTTACAGTTCTTATTGTTTGTTCGTTTGTTCTTACAGTTTTTTTATTGTTTTAAAAAATAAAGTTGTTAGACAGTGTCAAATTTTAGCGTAAAGAGCAAGGCGTTGAGGAGGAGACAACCCCTTTCATATACGGAATAATTTCTGTTCGTTTTAAGTTTTAATGTCGCTCCTTACTTTCAGTTTAAAAAACTTGTTTTTTTATTTAATTTCTGATCGTTTTTTAGTTAATGCAGCTTTTATTTTGGTTCACCGTCATTGAATAAGTAAACAAAATTTTGTTCCAATTCTTTGAAAATGACCCCTTAATCACAAAGGCCGTTAATTAGAATAAATAACTCTTATGAAAGTACTAAAAAATCTTTGGCTTAAAGAGCGATGCATTGACTACAAGGTGAACCCAGTCATCTAGCGAATATTTTTTTTGTTCGTTTTAAGTAATGATGTTGCTCCTTACTTTCAGTTGAAAAACTTGTTTTTTTTATTTTAATTTCTTTTTTTTAAATAATGATGAGAAATCCGGCGCCCCCCTTCATAGCAATGTTCCTTCCCCCATGAAAAATTCCTTCATGAAAGATCCTCCCATATAACCCCCGACCCACCCCCACCCCTACTACCAGATAAAATTCCCCCTGAAAACGTCTGTATACTTCTCAATAACCAATACTATTTGTTAACATTGGGTAAAGTTCATAACTTTCAGCCCTCCCCCTGGGGCTTTGAGGGATTAAGTCATCCTAGAAGATATAGTTATAATATTTTTGACCATGCTGAACAAATTGGTTATCTCAAAATTTTCATCGGGTGACTTTTGGAAAAAAATAAGCGCGGGAGAGGGCCTAGTTTCCCTCTATTTTTTTTGTCACTTAAAAAGAGCACTAAAACTTTTAATTTCTGTTCCAATGAGCCCTCTCACGATAATCTAGGACCACTGGGTCGATACGATCACCCCTGAAAAAAAAAAACAAATAAATACGCATCCGTGATATTTCTTCTGGCAAAAAATGGAAAATTCCACATTTTTGTAGATAGGAGGTTGAAACCTCTACAGTAGGGTTTTTCTAATACGCTGAATATAATGGTGTGATTTTCATTAAGGTTCTTTAACTTTTAGGGGGTCTTTTACCCTTTTTTTGAAAATCAGCCAAATTTTCTCCAAATTTTATAGCCAAATGTTCAGCCAAATTTTACAGTAACCGTAGTAGCAGCATTAAATGAATACACAGTGTCTTCTGGCTAGCTCAAAATCCACAACCTATGAAGGTATGAAGGTGAAATTTTCAGAGAATATTTCTGCTGTACGGAAGACAACCTGCCATCCCTATGCAGGTTGTCAAAATGGCCTATCAGTACTATCTTAGGAACTGTTTCGTGTGTGAAATTCAAACTCACAACGCTTATTGTGGGGGATGTTGAACTAACCGAAAGACAATATCTGTATTGTAATACCAATGCTTCTACTCCTAAAACTACTATTATTGCTACTACTTCTTCTGCTACTAAAGCAAAGACTACTACTATTAACTGTAGTTCTATTGCTACTACTATATCTTCACTGGTGCTACTACTACCACTAATAAACATAAGGATATTAAGGCGAAAATGTTGGGTAATATTGTAAGTGTAGTGAAATAAATCGAAATGCACAATGCCCACATAGGTTGTCAAGAGGACGTAGCAGCAATGCTTCAGGACTGTTTGATGGTATTAAGTTAAAATTTCATTGTGTGTTGAAAGTGATGTTGAAAAAAGATGCTGTTTACATACTACTGCTAATGCTACTACACCTACTACACCTATTGCTCGGCATAATTACTGAACCTTTCAACAAGGTTGAAAAAATTTATATCTCAAGACTTTGTTTAAATATTTTTTATAGTAAATGATGGGCGTGGGAGGTGAGGGAGGTCTCTCTCAAATCAACATCCCTGAACATCCTGTAGACCCTTTTGAATTTTATTCATTCTGCGTTAGATTTGGGATTGATTCCGGCTGCTATATTCCTGGATATTTGCAAGGCTTTCGATTCCTTAACCCATGAAATTCTTCTATCGAAGATATCTCATTTTGGCATAAGGGAAAATGTATTTTCTTGGTTTCAGTCTTATTTGAAGAATAGGTTAATTTCTGTTGATCCTCTATTCTGGTCACCCTCACAAAAGAATTTTGGCGTCCCCCAGGTATCAGTTTTACGGCCAGTGCTATTTTTTATTTATTTAAATGATCTTTATTATGTTGTAAAAAAGCAGAAACTTATTAATTAGTGTAGACTTTGTCATCCTAAGCCCTCCTTTGCCCATAATGTCAACTATAGCTCACCTTCTTCTGATGTCATTGTTTGTTTTGCTGATGACGTCAGACTTCGCACTTTGGGAACTGTGAATCAGAGCTTTGATTAAGTTTGAAAAGTTTGTCTGAGCGAGTAATTTTGTGGTATGATGGTAATTATCTTACCCTATATTTTTCTAAGTACAGTTTTTTTTTTTTTTTTTTCGCGTGTTTCTCGGGCTTATCCCCAGTCATCAGAAATTCACCAGCCAATGGCATAATTCACATATCAGAAGACCGATATGTTCGTTTCGGTTGTTGATGTTGATGAAAAGCTATCTTTGAAACGTCACATTGATTTTATTAAAATGAAGATATGCAAGAGTCTCGGTATTTTGAGGAAACTTAAACATACTTTTCCTGAATCAATTTTGAAAATCCTTTTTCACTACTTGATCCAAAATTACGTCTCTTACTGCCCAATAGTGTGGATTTAAACCTTTCCATCACAGTTAAAACCACTTTTTAAGGTTTACAATAAAGCTAAATACCTCATTCAGGAAACTAATCGTTCATTTGTTATCCCATTACTTGATCTTGAGTCACTATACATTCTTTCATGTGCATGTTTTATTTTTTCTCAGCTTCATGGTGACCGCCCCCCGTCCCCAAGTGTTCTGCTATCTATTACCTCTGATAAAAATAATTATAATCTTTGCAATATGACAAATCATGTTCAAGTTCCATTTACTCCTTGTATAAGGTCAGATTTTAATCCTCTATTGGTGTGTTATATTGTTTGGAATAATTGGCCTGAATCAGCTCTAGGGTGCCTTTCAGGTTTTTATTGAAAGGATGGTTGTCTAACTTTTGAAGAGGTTCATTTGGTTTGAAATTTTAAGTTCTAGTTCCTTTTTAAACGTCTAAAGTTATAGATGGCATCTAGCCCCCACCCCCCCCCCCCCGTCCCTCTTCCACAACCCCTCCTTTCACCAAACGCCTCTGATCGAAATTATGAGACAGTGATTTTTTTCAAAATAGTTCAAGGAATATATAATAATATATCTAGGGATGACACAACCTTTTTCAAAATAGTTCAAGGAATATATAATAATATATCTAGGGATTACACAACCCCTCCAGTGCCCTGGGGATGGGGTCGTAAGTTATTTTATGAGAGTACATAAAGTTTTTATTGAATGGGAGTTCGTATAAACATCAGGTGAGGCTTATTTGATTTAAAGTTGGAATTTATAGTGCTCTTTTTAAGAGTCAAAGTGATTTGAGAGCAAACAGGGCCCCCCCCCTCTCCACCCTCAGAATTTGTCTTAAATTTGGATATAACAATTTTATTTATGGTAGTTGAAGGTTTCGGAAATTACGTCTTTGAGGATCAACTCTCCCCCCTACAGCTCTCAGGCAAAGGGTTATAAGTTATGCCCTTGGGGAATATAAGTTTATATACAAAGGGTTGTCGTATATTCTTTGTAGGGGACTTATTGGATTGGTAATCATAAGTTCTAGTACGCTTTTTAAGAGTCAAAGTAATCAGACCCCAGCTACGGTTTTTATCGCATTTAAGGTTCTTATCGAAGGGATGGTTGTATAATCTTTAGATGTGGCTCATTTGGTTGAAATTAGAAGTTCTAGTTGAAATTAGAAGTTCTAGAAGGGTTGTGCCAACCCTTCTAGAGTTGGCACAACCCCCAGAGCCCTGGGGCAAGGGTTTTAAGTTACAAACTTGAGGCATATGAGGTCTTCATGGAATGGTGGTCGTATTAAAGTCAGATGGATCTCAAATTAAAATTGGAAGTTATAGTGCCCTTTTTAAGAATCAAAGTGATTTTTTGAGAAACCTCTCTCAACTCCCACGCCCATCATTTACCATAAGAAAATATTTAAACAAAGTTTTTAGATATCAATTTTTCGAACCTTGTTGAAAGGTTCAGTAATTATGCTGAGCAATAGGTGTAGTAAATGTAGTAGCATTAGTAGTAGTATGCAAATAGCATCTTTTTTTCAACATCCCTTTCAACACACGATGAAATTTTAACTTAATACCATCAACCAGTCCTGAAGCATTGCTGCTACATCCTCTTGACAACCTATGTGGGCATTGTGTGTTTCGATTTATTTCAGTACAGTTACAATATTGCCCCAAATTTTGGCCTTAATATCCTTATGTTTATTAGTTGTAGTAGTTGCACCAGTGAATATAGTAGTAGCCGTAGTACTACAGTTAATAGTAGTAGTCTTTGCTTTAGTAGCAGAAGTAGTAGTAGCAATAATAGTAGTTGTAGGAGTAGAAGCATTAGTATTACAATGCAGATATTGTCTTTTGGTTAGTTCAACATCCCCCACAATAAGCATTGTGAGTTTGACACACGCATTTCACACACGAAACAGTTCCTAAGATAGTACTGATAGGCCCTTTTGACAACCTGCATACGCATGGCAGAGCATGCAATATCATTGATTTTTTAAAGGAGCTAATTGTATTAAATAGCAGGCAAAACTATAAATTCTTAAAGGCAAAACCGGCAAGATTCTTAAAGGAAAAACTATTATTTTTCCCCTTATAAAGACTATGTCAGTATACAACGAAAAGAAATTAATTTAAAAAAAACTTTTTCCACGAAATAAGTTTTTCAAAAAAAGTAGTAAAAACTCCATTAAACCAAAAATGAACAAAAATAGAATAAAATACTCTATCAAGCATACAACTACCACAAATCAGTATCAATGAATAAATAAAACCCAAAAACAAACAGAAACTAAAGTAAATAAGAGTCAAACTTAAAACGAGCAGAAATTAATATGAGTAGGGATTAAAACCCCTTCGTTTTCTAAAAGCCAGAATATAATTTGTACTTACTAAAAAAAATTCTTTTAAATATTTTCACTTTTATAACTTTAAGAAATCAAAAATTAATTAAGATTTTAATGAATAAATATTAGAATATGCGTATTAAACTGACAATGCACATTCATTTGAATTTTTTCAGTAAATTACAAATTATATTCTGGCTTTTAGAAGGCATAGGCGTTTTTAGTGTCAAGTATGGCAAGTATGAACAATTTCATCCTCAACAACCTCTCTCGGGAAATATACACTTTCAGATATTTACCAATGACTATTTATTGATTTATCATCAATATTTATTGATTTACAAAAAATGTTTTGGTGAAGAAAATGTGAATATAGATCAGATGTTGATACTGACGGTAAGTTAACAGCTGCAGTGACTCAGGAGTATCATCTAGTTGGTAAGTTAAATCATGAGATATTCAATATATCCCAATGGCTGCCTCCCACTGTCAAGATGTCTCAGGCAGCAGATTGGGCATAAGCATGCTATTTTTCTCAACTAGGTATAGTTTCAGTGAGTTTTTAAGGAAGTTTGGCATAGGTAAGTCCTATATTATTGAGATATCTTTAGCGAGAAAACATGTATTTTAGAGACTAAAGCCTAGAGGTCTGAGGCAGTCCATTAAGAGATACATATTATGTTTTATTTTGGAAGGATGTCTTGAGAATATTATTTTTAAAATAGATGAAGGCTTAAAATATTAATTGCTTATCAACTAAGGGATAAATCTCAGGGAATGGTAACGCCATTAAGAAATACATATTATTTTTATTTTGGAGGGATGTCTTGAGAATTATTATTTTAAATTTATAAAAACAATTATTTAAAAGAGATAAACGCTGAAAATATTAATTGCCTATCAACTAATGGATAAATCTTAGGAAATGGTAAACTCCATTAAGGGATATATATTATTTTTCATTTTGGAGGGATGTCTTGAGAATAATTATTTTAAATTTCTGAAAACAATTATTTAAAAGAGATGAAGGCTTAAAATAATAATTGCTTATCAACTATGGGATAAATCTCAGGAAATGGTAACTCCATTCAGATATACATAATATTTTCTTATTTTGGAGAGACGACTTGAGAATAATTATATTTGAAATTTCTGAAAACAATTATTTAAAAGATATATAGGGTGGAAATATTAATTTCCTATCAACTAAGGGATATACTATAATATACTGATTTTATATTAATATTTACTTAAAGCATTTAGCATCTCTGGCAGTCTAAAACCTTAACATAGAAAACCATACAACAAAGCAAAGAAGGTTTGCTTTTATTCCAAAAATTTAATGAAATAGCTTACCATTTTTAATATCGGAAGACTCAGAAGTGGATGATGAGTTCAGCCATTTTGGAATTTGAGGCAAGTCCATAACAGAATATTTTGGACAGTTCTGAAATTTATAATACTATCAAGAACACTTTTGTATATTATTCCAGTTTTATCTGGGACAGTAGAAGCAAAAAGTTCCTAAAAATTCACAATCTACAGTGTCATCATTTAAGCCATGAAAAAACAACTTTATTTTAATATAGCCTAAAAAATAAATTCAACTCTTTATTGGTCAAAAGTATTAGAAATATCTTTAATTGTTATTTGCATTTTTTAAAAGATGATGCTAAAATTCAAAACTGTGTTTTAAACGTGCCAATATTTGAAATTTAGGTTTAGATTTTAAGTTGAAATAAAATTTCACAGCAAAACTTAAGAATTGTGTTTAGTTGGCTTAGAAAATTTGTGCACTAGAGAATTGATACTTTTAAAATCAGAATTAAAGTCCAAACTAGAACCACAGAAAATACCATCTCCTTTTCAAATCCTTAAAGGAATTTGGCACTTTCAGGGCAACAATCTCATAATTTAAGTGAAATTAAAGAAATATAAGAGAAAATTCCAGAAGAATAAACTATTAAACACTAGCATCAAATACAATGCAACAATATTTGCCTACAACAGAAAAATCTATTTCATAATTAAAGGTTATTTTATCATTTTACAAATAGTGTATACCCCCCCCCCTAACGCCCTTTTTTCCCATTTATATTCGATAAATATTTTGAGATAGACATTTTGTTAAAAATGGTTCAATGATCCTATAACAAAAACTCCGTTGTCGAACACAACCCCCAAAAGCCCGGGAACAAAGCGTTGTAAGATACGTATAAACTTCCAAGTGGGCTCATTTGATTGATTGAAAATTGAAAGTTCTACTTCGTCTGTATTTTACATCAAACTGGTTTTTGCAATCAGGGAAGAGATTTAGAAATGCTTTGATGTCCAATTCCTCTTGATAGATATCCTCCCCTAAACCATGCAATCTTTTCAATTGAAATTGGTCATTCTCAATGTTTTTATTGTTCTTGAAGTCATCAATAAAGTCTTTTGGCACTGACGAGTCAAGTGATTGCACAGAGAAATGCTCTACTAAGTGTGATTTGACATCATTTGCAAGTTTTTCTAAAATTGCTCCCTCTGGTACTTCATGAGCACGAAATAAGTTATATGTTGGTTGTCCGTTGGCAAGTATCACAAAGCTATCAATATTTAGCAGCTCATCTGGTTGTACATTTGCATTTGCTTGAACATCTACAGGTTGATATACAATTTTTCCTTAAGAGCCTCAGTCAATTTGTTTGCAGGTCTTTTTGATGCCATGATTTGTCCAAGCCAAAAACAGTTAAACATGGCCTGAAAAATTATCTGATTATTCAGTTGAAACTAGAATAGTTTTTAGAAAATTTATATAAAAAATTTCACTTAACTGCAAACTGCAAAAATATTTATGGCGTCCGAGCAATAATTTTAATTTTTTATTCAAACCAGAGAAATGCCTGAAAATTTTAAATGATTTTTTTTTTGCTAGGTTTTAAAATATTTTATCAGCATACAAATAGTGTATACCCCCCCCCCCCCCTGACACCCTTTTTTCCCAAATGCATTCAATAAAAATTTTGATATAGCCATTTTGTTAAATAATGGTTGAATGATCCAATAACAAAAACTCCGGTGTCGAAACAACCCCCAAAAACCCGACAACAAACGTCGTAAGATATGCCCCGGGGGCATATATGGTTCATATGGAAAATATACTCGTATAAACTTCAATAAGGGCTTATATGTATGGTTTTTATGGAAGGAATGCTCGTATAAACTTCAAAGTGGGCTCATTTGATTGAAAATTGAAAGTTAAACTTCACTTTTTTAGAGTCAAAAGATATTGGAGGGTAACCAGCCCCCCCCCCCTCTGCTCTATTTTTTTCCAAATAAATCTGATAAAAATTTTGAGATGGCCATTTTGTTAAAAATAGTTCAAAAATTACATAACAAAAACTTTGGTGTCGACACAACCCCCCATGACCAAGGGGCACGCTTTCTTTTTCCAAAACCATTTGATGAAAGGGTTGAAATAGAAATTTTGGTAAAAATAGCTCAAAGGTTAGATAAGAAAAATTCCAGTTTCAATACAACCCCCCAGGGCCCGGGGGAAGACGTTCTAAGTTATGCCCTGAAGGCATGTATGGTTCTTATGAACAGGATGCTCGTATAAACTTCGTAAAGAGCTCATTTGATTGGAAATTTAAAGTTCTAGTTCATTTTTAAAGAGGCAAGAGATTGAAGGGCAACTAGCCCACCCCACACTCTTTTTTCG